>SNQJ01S0030486.1:0-59210 GCA_010110895.2 Picea sitchensis | reverse complement strand
AATCCCTATCATCATGTCCTACGGACTTACAGAATGTACGGTACAAATTTGTAGGTGTCTGAACATACTTTTGCATGTAGTAGTAGTCACCAGGGCGATGTTTATTTCTGCATACCTCACACCAAGGTAAGGTGACTTTCTTCAAAGGGCTCGAAGCTCCAAAATCCAAGTACTCATTGAATAGGGGACAATGTTCCTTTTTGTGGCCTTCTGATCTGCATCTGACACAACAAATGTCTTCTCTTTTATATTTTCCCTTGTCTTTCTTCATATCTTCGACCTGCAAAGATAAACTAGTTAGCTGACTCAAGATCTAACTCATACCTGAGCTGGATTCTCCCATTGGGGTTGATTCTAACTTCATGGAGATCTCCAACGCCTCATACTGTGAAGCAATATTCTTTTGCATCAGGGAAACTCTGATGTGTGGTAAGAGGGAAGAAATGAACAATTCTTTGTTCTTTTCATCTGTGATCTGAAAATTCAATCGGCCTATTAATGTTTTGAATCTCTGATCGAATTCCCAAACAGGTTCATCCACCTTCTGCTTTATCTCTTTCATCTCTGTGATACATTGTGACTCTGACTTGGGTTTCTTGATCTCTACAATTAGTGCATTCTTAATTTGATTATGTGGCTTAGGCTGTGCAATTCCTTGGACAAGCTTCATGTACTAGCTCAGTGTGTGATCCCTTAGAGTGGTACTAAACTAGGTTCTTTTGACAGCTTCATCAATGACATTTTTAATATTCCATACGGCTTCACATAGGAACCAGCGTTGATCAAGTTATTCAGATCCATCTCCCCTAAAGATAGGAAGCCGCATCTCATCTTCCATAGATCTCCGTAGGGTTCCTGACTGAATATGTGATGGACTACTATTGACAATGCTCTGGGTACTCTGGTGACTGGGATTACTCTGATTGCTTAATACTACTAAATCAACAGGAGGGATAATAGTACTTACTTCGATGGGCTGCATAGTTTCTGAGGTTTCAAGTTCTCCTCAGTGAAGCTCTTCATCTTTTCTTTCCTCTATCCCAGTGGGTTCTGAATCTTCTTCGTCCATCAGATCTGCCTCTTCTCCACTGTAGAAACCCTCTTCCCCATAGTTCTTCTTAAACAGGTTCGCAAGGTGGACTTCTTTGAACACTCTACCACTATGCGTATGTCCATCTTTTGTGTCTCTATCGTTGTCTAAATTCTTGAACATTAGCCTTTCTAGATCCGACCAATCTACTGTATCTTCAAGATGTTCTTCTCATGCAATAGCATCTTGAGTCTCAACTTCAGGAATTGTAAAAAAAATTCCTCTGGGTCCCTTGAAAAAATATCTCTCGGCTTGGCTATACAAATCTACTCTGTCAACAACAAAATCGGTGACGTAACATCCAATGGTGATATCGAACCAGTGATCTACTGCTCCAAATATGGTGTTATCGACTCTCTTAACCTTTTTGATCAGCGTCGACATCCACACTACAGGATATCTAGGTCTCATCTCGAACAGGGTATCTGCTAACCTATCTAACCACTCATATAGCTCCTAATGGATTCCTCCAAAGAATATCTCATGTATATCAGTATAGATATATTTCTCCAACCAATCATCTATACTCAAATTAGGGTTTTTATTCTGGGCTTCAGCGAAGTGCTTTTCTTGATCCTCTATCCACTTTTGAGTCTCTGTCTTCAATGGAAACCACCTTGACATTCCCTCAAGAATATTTTTGTCTTGGCAATGGAACCATTTGTTGGCACAGGGGAAGACACAGGGTTCAGCTCCAAGAGCACACCAACAAGCCCTTACTACTGGCCCTTTCAACAACACCTGCGAAGCAGATGCAGTCTCATCTGAAGCAGTTATGAGGGGGTTGCAAGACAGAGATGTCTACAACCAAAGGGAAGATCAAGTGGATTTAACACAAGAACAACACAGCATTCATATATCACTTATAATCTTATATCTATTCTGCACATCTACTTATCAGATCTAAAACAGTAATACAATCACAGTATATCAATGAAAGAGATAAAATACCAATCACACACAACACAAGATGTACGTGGTTCACCCTCTCTCTAGGGATACGTCCACAGAACTATGCTATAACATATTAAGGTAAAGAATACAGTTCTTGTATGTGCTCTTAGCTAGAAGATATTCTTTCTTCTCCTCTCTTTCTCTTCCCTTCTGTGCACCCAGTTGCAGGGTTGATCTTCGCACCCAGCTGAAGATCTTACAATACCAGAAGGCTCTCTCCCTCACCACTTCTCTCTCATGCAACAACAGTCTCTCGCAACAACAATTATATCGATCAATAACAACAATGAAAATCTTGACACCAACCCAACCCAGGTCTTCTTGACCTCTATTTATACATTGCAATAGTTCACTGACATCCTTAGGCCGAAACCTAGGTGTCCAAAACCATAAATACCAAAACCCTATGTCAACTTGATCTGTATTTTCAGGGCTTCGCCAACCTATCTTTCCTTCTTTCTTGCACAGTGCCCCAAAGCATCCAACGGTGTCTTTTACCACTTGCTAAGTTGTCCACAATCCTTCTTTCTTGCTTATCTATCATACCCTATCTCCTCGTCCAGTGGCTTACTTCACTCCATTTTTTCTGCTCTTTTTCTCACTTCGACCCAGTGACAGTCACTATGTCTTCCGTGAAGTTCACATTCTCCCTTTTCTTCCTTGATCTTCACATACTTCCATAACCAAGGGCCAAGAGATCTACATTTCAAAATCAAATATATACAAGTATAGTATCCATCTTCAAGAATCCAATAACACCTGATGGCTAGAGATGAGGTCTTCATAGCTCGAGAAACAAATTCAAGATCTTCAAAACTCAGGTAGGAGTATAATGCGAGTGTATAACTCACTACCCTGAGGTATTTGATGGCACGTCAGGAAAAGACAAGAGGATATTGATGATCAGGCAGAGAAATTTGTCGATTTTGAATCAGGACTTGACTGACTTTTGGGATGGTCGAATCATGAGGTCAAGAGACAAACTTTAGAAAGGTCGACTCAGGTTGGGTGAAAATTCCCTTGGAAAAAAGCATGAAATATAATCAAACTCAAGAATCATGACATTGACATAAGTTCACAATGCAGGAGGCAATGCAAACTCTCCATGTGTTTGGAAGAGTAACCAAACAGAGGAGGACACAACTCTATGTAGAGAGAACAATTTCCTAAGGTCATACTAAATCCAAAAGCTTGACGAACAAATGGAACGATATGATTTTTCCAAGGGCGACTCATTGTTTTGCCAGAAAAGAATACATATTTCTCGTCCCCTCTTTTTGGGTTTTTTTATTTTTTTGTCTTTTTCAATTTTTTAAAGAGATTGAAAAAGAATAAAAGAATGCTACGTTACAAAGGAGGAATGAGTGTCGCAAGAAAGAATACTAGTTCTAGGTGCAAGGAACACACTAATTCTCATAGAAAGGAGACATGTGCAGGAAAAGGATACTCGGGAAAAATTCCTCCATGGGTCCAGGTGTCAGGTCGCAGAGTAAAAGTGCTACAATGCTTGCGTATAAAGCATGCTTCAAAGGTTCAGTTGAGAGAAACATGGAGTCGGCATTAAGCCAAATATGTAGAGATGCAAATGCAATTAGCAAGACGCAATGAAATCCCCTTTAATGTAAGTTTTAACGAGCCCAGAGAAGGTAATCTCGGTAGTTTTTTCACGTTTAGAGAGTCTAAAAAAATGTAAAAGAATACTCCAAGGAGTACCTTTTTCGGATATAGTCTAGTCGGTTCAAAAAATGAGTAAACTGGCACCGAAAAGACATCTATTCAAAATGATTTGAACGAGTGTGACAAAGACTAGATCACTCGAAAATCGTTTCAATTTTAAGGAGTCTGAAAATACCTTAACTATGGACTCATAGCCTTTTTCTGAATTTAGTCCCCTTAGCTCGAAAAAGTATAAACTTTACTGAGGATAAATCTCCAGGTGAGACAAATATCCCGAGGTGTATCTTTTTCCTCTATAATCTACATGCTGGAAAAAGGGGTAAACTCGTGCCAGTAGATTATCTTCTGGACCAATTTAACGAGTGTGAAGGAACAAGGTCGCTCGGCATTCTTTTCAATTTTAGGGAGTCTGAAAAGAGCTTAACTATGGACTATGTGGGGGTTCCTTTTTCGTAAGTAATCTCCAAGGCCTAAAAAAGGTGATAAACCAAAACCAAGGAGAATGTTCCTTTTTTGTAAATTTAGTCCCTCAGGCCCGAAAAGGGTTAAACTTATGCCTGAGAATACTCTTCTAGTGAACCAAAATTCCTAGTGCATACCTTTGTTTGTACAATCGACCATCCAGACCAAAAAAGGGGTAAACTATCGTCGGACAGATGTGCCTTCATATTTGAGTTTGGAGAGCGTGAAGGGAATCAAGATTTGTCGGCAATATTTTCATGTTTAGAGAGTCTAAAAAGGGCTTAAATAAGACTCTAGAAGGTTACTTTTCTCAGTTAATCTAGACAAGATCGAAAAGAATAAATGCAGTCTCGTCGGATGTTTCTTTCATATTCAAAGCAAGCTTGAAAGACAACAATGTATGCTCATTTTGGGAGTCCCAAGGGTGAGGCCAAGAATTATGGTGTATCAGATGAATTAGGATCAATATCGTAATCATGACAAGACTAACAAGAACTCCTGATCCTATAGTCATTATAGACAACATGGATTCCAAAATGCAACAAAGATCTACCTAGGGAATCCATGTAAAGGTAGGATCTACCACCTAATCATGACACTTCTAGAGCAGCATTGAAGGTTCTGTGTTGTACTTCGATGGGATCGATCCTATGGAAAAGAGGAAAATAAAATGAGATTCATAAAGTGGAGGTGAAAACCTAAATTATATGCAAAAGGTTGGAAAAAACGACTTTTACCAAAGGACATTTAAAGTGACCCGTCCCTCAAAAAGTTACCAAACCAAAAGGAAAAAGTGTATCATAACATCCAATAAGAAACTCAGGAATGGAACCAAATGATTTCCAAGCCAAGAAAAATGACAAAGAGGGTCAAAAAAGTGGCAAAAAGGGCCAAAAAAGTTTATAAATAGAAGTTGACAACTCATTTTCACCATTGCATTTTGAAAATTGACCAAAAAGAGAAAAGGCCCTTTGCTAAAGAAGTTGATTCCGAGAGCTTCAGAGGACGAAACGAACTTCTTCTCGAACCAAGTAAGTACAAATGTATCCCTCTTGCATTTCAATTCCTTTCTTATGCATTTATTTTTGTTTTTTGGGGGGAGTGCAGTCTCCTAAAAAGAGCGGTCCTACGTGTACATGGGTTGTCCAAGGATAGATTGTGTATGTAATCAGGAAGAAAACACTATGCCCACATACATATGCAACTGTAGCCAAAACAACCTACGTACACCCTCAAAATATTGGGAAAAACTTAAGATGCAAGAGATAAATTCCTTTTATCTTCCATGGAAGAGGATGTATGTCCATTAGAGGGAGAGGGAACACGAGGATATTGATTTATTAGTCGATGAGGACCCTGCTGCCATTATCGCATTGAAACAATGTGGCATGTGTAAGTTCTTCTGGTTTCCATTTATGAGGGCACAACCAGGCTACCGAATACTATGGTTGATAACTAGCATCCGAATATAGAGGAATTCATGATAGAGGGACATTCGTTGACTCCAATAACTGAGGACATTTACTTCTTGACTGGCCTCTCAAGGAGAGGGGAACCAGTCAATCTGTGGACATTTCCTCCTGGACCTTTTAACATCAAGGACTACATCTGGATGTATTGTGAGGTCGGCACTGATAAGGTAGGTTCTCAAGTGCCAATTCACAAGATCACCAATTTGTCGTTTAGAGTGATCTTTCTACTTATTGGGCAGATTACTAGATCTGCTGCCCTTCACCAAGCTTCTTGGGTGCACATGCATTGTGTTATTCAGTGTCAGGAGGCACATATATATGACTTGAGTATGACCATGCTCTCATGCATGAATAGGTATTTGACAGAGTGTCAAGAGCGCATCAACAAGAACTTCGGGTTGGGCACTATCCTTTGCTCATTCTTCTTCTTCGAGAGTGCCTAGTCTGATTCCTAGAGAGACTATATGGGGGCATGTGGCATCCTTCCCAACAGTATGAATATGAGTAGGATTGTTTCCATGACAGGGGGGAGGGAGGACCATAGAGGCCTTTGATGAATTTTTTTTATACTGGTGGACACAACACATTCCAACGATAGAGGAATACCCCTATGCTAGAATCAAATTTTCCAAGGATCTGGACATGCCCGTACCTCCTGAAGTGCAGCGAGGGGAGCTAGGTAACATGTTTTTTAAAGTTATTTAATTTTTAATTGGTTTTGTATATATCATTTTTTTATGTATCAAAGTACTGACTTTTATGTATCTATTATGTATAGATGTGGGACCGGTGCACCCAGCGGACTTCACGAGGACTCGATGATGTCCTCGACCAGAGGTGGGACCAGCAGCAGTCAGTGGACCAACATTCGTAGGGGGACTTCTAGCCGGAGAGTCTGAGAGATTTTTGAGGTGGGTGGAGCGCAACCTCACCGCGCTCACTCATACAGTTCCTATGGTCGAGATTAAGGATCTCCCGCCTTCTATGTAGCCTCATGTAGTAGAGGTGCCACAGACTTGGGTCCAGCTTTTCCGGAGTTTGGCCAATGTCGTTGTTCACTGTGGTAGGTCCAATAGGCCTGGATATTAGATAGGCTAGACTATTATGTATCGAGGGAACTTTTGTATATTTTTTGAGGGCATAAGCCCTGTGATGTATAGCAAACCTTATTTTTTAGGCTTTCGCGCCCACCTATGTACTCATGACATTTTTTTGACATATATATATATATATATATATATATATATTCTTCTTATGGATCACATTTTTAAAAATGTATGTACATGTGTATGTGTGTGCTTCTCTTTATGTGTGTGCAACATGCCAATCTAATACTTGATTAGCTAGAGTATCTTTCATATGATTAAATCTCCTAGGAACATGGATATATGTAATGTAATCAAAGTAACGTTCTAAGAGACGTACCCTAACGAAACGTCAGTGCAAAATAGGACCATAAACATGGTAAACTCCATTTAACTAGGACACAACTAGCTGAGCATATAAGTAGACTCAGAGGAGAGAAATTCCATGCAACAAAGCATCACGAAGAAACTCTATCACTACGTTGTACTTGGAAACATTGTTTGTGGCGTCACCAATAAAAATACCTTTGAAAGATAGAAACTAGCCTCCAGGTGTGAAAATCACCCAAGATGCAGAAGCAAGCCTCCAAGTGTGTCGGCTAGTGCCGTCCGCAAACCCAAAGAACACCTCTTATTCACTTGACATCTACCACAGTGAAAAATAAGACATAATTAATGACACATCCATAAAACAAAAGACAAAAAATTGTATAAGAACTATACATATGTATAAGAAGTCACCCAGGCAACCAACCTAAGAGTAATACTTCTTAAGGTAGAGCCCATTTCTAGGCTCCGCCGAGGCATTTCCTTCAAATTCAACCATATGTTAAGCTCCCTTATTCAAGACCTCTTTCAAAATGAAAGGTCTGAACCACATGGGTTTGAACTTCCCTGCCCCTAGGGGATCCTTGTCTTGATCATAGAATAGGACAAGATCACCTTAGGAGAAAATTAGAGAATGAATGGACTGATCATATTGAAACTTGACTCATTGCTTATGAGCCTCATTGGTCGAGGCTGCATCACGACGTTGCTCATCAAGTTGCTCGAGATATAATAGGCGTTCCTCAAGCAGTGAAGTGTCTGGAAGTAATTTTACTGACAACTTTAAAGATGGGATCTGGCACTCAATAGGAAAGACTTCTTCCAGCCCGTATATGATTTGAAAAGGTGAGAAACTGGTGGTAGTCTTTATAGACGTTCGGTAGGCCCACAATGTCGAGTACAACATCAAATTCCAATTTGACTAGGAAGAATTGATCATTCGTTGAAAAATAGTCTTGAGAGACTTATTCACAGCTTCAACCTGACCATTCTCTTATGGGTAGTAGGGTGATGAATGTTCTTACCTCAACCCAAGATTTGATGTTAACTCGATCATAATTTTATTTTTGAAGTGACTGCCATGGTCAGTGACAATATCCTTTAGGATGTCGAACCTTGCTACTATCTAGTTAAAAATGAAAAGAGTCATTGTTTCTCCGTCATTGTTAAACGTTGGCATAGCCTCAACCCACTTTGTAAAGTAGTCTACTGTTATGATGATGTAACGATGCCCCCTGGATAAATCTGAGTGACATTTAGTAAATTCAATCCCCCACTTGGTGAAAGGACCAACAGTAATGACAGGAAACATGGGAGAAGGATCTTCCCGCATCTTCCGAGAGAAGATCTGACACGGGTGGCACTTCTTGACCGACTCAATGCAATCCTTGATTAACATAGGCCAAAAGTAACCGACATGTAGAATCTTTTGGGTTGTTTCCAACCCAGACAAATGACCACCACATGCTCCAGTGTGGCAGTCGTTCAGAACGAGCTATGCTTCCTCATTTATAAGGCACCGATGAAGAATGCAATCTACACCTCGATGATAAAAAGTTTCATCGAGTATGAGATAGTTTCGTTCCTGATGGCGAATTCTTCGACACTCTTCGTGGGAAGCAAAAGCAGGGAACTTCAAAGTCTAGAGATAGACTAGTATATCTCCATACCAGGGTTCCAAAGATGCGATAAGAAAAATATCTCATTTGATAGGTGATTCTTTGGGTGTGACATCACTAGATTCAACCAAAAGTTCTGAAATGAGTTCGTCAAAGACCAACGAATTTTTGGATTTCACGGAAACAAAATACAAGTCAAAATCCTGGAGGATTACAATCCATCTACTGATATTTCCACCAATGACCCATAGTGTCAAGACATATTGAAATGGGTTCACAATGACAATGGTGGTGGTCTTGCGAAGAAGAATGTAATGATGGAAATGATGGACGGTATGTACTGTTGCAAAAGAAAGCTTCTCAACATGGGAATAGTTGAAGTTTTGGCCCAACTAGGCCTCGACTCAGGTAATAAATAACATGCTCCTCGAGAAACTCATCCTCTTGAACCAAGACCATGCTGATGGTCGACTCTGCAGCGGCCAAGTACAACAAGAAATCTCTGTTATAATCGGGTGGCCAGAGCAGAGGGGCAGACGTAAGAGAACATTTCAACGCTTCAAAAGAGAGTTGAATGGCTTTGTCCCAATAGAAAGGGACTCCCTTTT
This sequence comes from Picea sitchensis, assembly GCA_010110895.2. Taxonomy (NCBI): domain Eukaryota; kingdom Viridiplantae; phylum Streptophyta; class Pinopsida; order Pinales; family Pinaceae; genus Picea; species Picea sitchensis. The sequence goes on along the minus strand of SNQJ01S0030486.1, from coordinate 49,916 downwards.
TCAATATATGCATAAACCCTTTAGTGATCTCGACGTATTTCACGACAAAAAGCCGAAGAAAATTCTCTTTCCCTTATAAGCTCTGAAGCTGGGGTATTGTGCACGGGGTAGGAAATTGACCTATCGCCTCAACCTTAAGAGGATCGACCATGATCCATGTTTTTGAAACAATTAAAACTAAGAGATGAACTAACGTCATGTAGAAACTTCACTTGTTATGATTCAAGTGAATTTGATAGTAGAAACATCGTTCAAAGATTAGTCAGAGGTGTGTCGGATGATCAGATCTCTTGCAAGAGTGTGATTCTATATCATCAAGATATGCCTCGACTAAACATCTAAGGTCATGGAAAGAAAACGACATGGCCCGTTGAAAAGTGGCTCCAACATTATTTAAGCCAAAAGGAATCTTACAATATGAAAACATTCCCCAAGGACAAATAAAATATTTTTTATGCTGGTCTTCGAGTTTGATCTGAACCTGGTTATATCCCAAAAAACCATCCATGAATGAAAAGACCTCGCAGCCTGTGCATTCATCGACAATCTGATCAATGAATGGAGTGGGAAAATTATCTTTTGGACATTCCTTGTTCAAGTCAGGGAATTCCATGCACACGTGAATCGTACCTTATTTCTTGTTAACCAGAATGCAGTTTTACACCCAGTCTGTCAACTGCACAAGGTAGATAAAAATGGCTTTAAGAATTTTTTCTACTTCAGCCTTAATTGTTGCCACTTTCCGAGGATTTTTCAGAAAAATCTTTTGTCGGACTAGCTTGGCGTCAGGATAACTCGTTATCTCATGTTCGACAATTCTTGGGTCTATTCCTGTTATTTCCTTGTAAGACTAGGAAAAAACATCACGAAACTCTTTAAATAAATCTATATAACTTTAAATCTCTGCGGGGGGAACAGTCCGCTCCAACGAAAAACATTCTCCACGACACCAGGGGTTTTGGATATATATATAGGGATCATTTCAGTGATACTCGCCATATTAACCTCAGGGTATACTGCGTGCATAGCCAGAGGATTAATAGGACAAGACCTATCTCTAGTCATAGTTAACACAAATTCACCTACCTCTATTCTCCTTAACTCTGGGAGGAAGTATGATCTATGACGGAGATCATCCCAGGGTTTGTCTGGACCAGTCAATGCCTCAATAATCACCTCATTTGAGGGCAAGAATAGTTTTAAATAATCTGTAGTGGAAAGAGAACCTTGAGCCCAAATAGGCTCGAGAATTGGATCTAACTCATGTGCGGAAGTCAGATCGGCGTCGACCAAAGCTTGTTGGACAATGTTGTACGCAAATTATTCCGCAGACAAGGGCATGGCCATGCTAGAATTTACTGTCCCTTCCATCGAAGCCAATGGGGAAGGAAGAGTCCATGGATCGTGAAAGTAAGTCATTCAAAACGACGAGATTTGAAAAATTTCTGCCCTAGGCTTGTCGGGGGCAGTCGATATAATATTGGCATCGCTAGAAGGTGGAGGGTAATCGAAAGTACCCATCAGTGATGGACACAAACAAAACCCTACGTTGAGGATGTCGGGCTGAGGATTATCAATCATCGAGACCATGGATGTCACCGATGAAGGGTCGGGACGAGAGAAGGACAATTGGTCAATGGTCACAATTCAACCCTCATGTGGAAACAACAAGAGCCAAAATACTGTAGAAACCACTGCATGCATTGCATAGGTCCAACTCCTTCCTAACAAAAGGTTGTAGTCGAGAGGCGCATTGACCAATTTAACTTCGACACACACGGTCTTCCCTCCTAACTACACGGGGAAACAAGGAATGATTCCATGTGGTCTGAATGAATGACCGTTGAATGTCGTAAGCAATGTAGATGACGGAGACAAAACGGGTTGACCAATGGCCTTCCAACATGCCAACGACATCACGCAAGTCGATTCGCCCTATTCAAGCACCGTACGGAAGATATTCCAAGTAAAATATTTCATGGGGTAAGCCACTACTATCTAAAACACAATGTGGTAAGGAAGATGAGGTTTCAAGTCGGTTGGATCGAGAATGATCGCTCTCGGGTTACAGGTCTCTGCAGATCCCAAGGCGGATAACAGGCCTTTTCTCTGCGAAGGCAGCTTTGGAGGACTTCCAAAGTGGACATCGTGCAAGGGGTTTGTGCCAAATATTCCACAACAGAGTATTTTTTGGCATTCCTCGCATTCAGATTATGAGAAGCTTTATTGAACGCACCTTTGGGGATGCACGTCATTGTTTCTCCCATCATCTTCTCAATATGGAGAGGAACTGGTGGGTTTGTGGCTTCTTTACCCTTTTCGATAGATTCCGGCATTTTGTAATCTCGGGCCCTGACCACTATATGAGCATCACCTTTCAACATGTAAACATTCATGGTCGAGGTATTACCAGTAGATGCGGGGGGTCCTTGACTACCCCCTTCTGCAATCGAGGATGCTGAAGCTTGAGCCATTTTTTCCCATGTGGAAATGGGTTCGTCAGCACATCATGTTATTGCTTCTCTAAGCCTCTACAAGTCGAGGGCATAGGTGATTCGGGTGGTCCTCTGTGCAAAGGTTAAATGGATTCTTCAACTTTCTCTTATCTGTTTTCCCCTACAAGCATTGTTATTAGCCTTTTTATCCCCTTTGCCCTTCTTGTTACATTGTTTTTTCTTTCCTTCAAGATGTTGGTTGGCCTTCGGGTTCGTCAACTACACACTGCATATGTTCGACGTTTGGGTAGGGGGAACAATCGAACTAGAGGTCTAGTTGGTCATCACATGTTGTATCGACAATTGTTACAATTGGTTTGACAACATATCAGTGGAATTTCCTTGTGCTAAGACCACAATACCATTGGCATGGGGTTCATAATTGTTTTTGGCCTTATCGAGGATGGACTATGGTGCATCTGGAAAGATTTGATAGAGAAAGTCGGATTAAGAGTAAATCCATTCAAGTTATTGCACTCTCTTTAATGCCTCCTCCTCTAAAAACACTCTAGAAGTTGCTACATATTTGGATACAACTAGCACCAAAGACTTCAGGAACCACTCCAACAAGAACCTTAATCAAGCTCTTCTAATGCTGTCATTCTTGGATGCAATTAGAGATATGGTTGGCCTTAGTTTTCTCAGAGTTGGCCATCAATTCGGTGCCGACATCATATCTTATGGGTAGCTGGAAATGGTTTAGGAATACCATCGCCAAATCATTAAAGTAAGAATACCTCGAGCGGTCGAGCTCAATATACCATTTTGTAGAACCCCCGATAAGAGTGCGTTGAAAGAGGTGCAACTGTATGGAGTCATCTCGTAGTGATTTTGAAGAGCACCATAAGTGGAAGGTTGTCACGTGATCACCTGGGTCTTCTCTAGGCTTGCCTTCGAATTTTGGAATATCTGAGGGAAACTTAGTCAGCATGGGGGGCCAATGCACATCATGACAAATTGGGTCATTGAGAAACCTTGACAAGTCTGGCAGATGTAGTGTTTCCAAAAATGGTAGTTTGGTTTGAGTACTATGTACAGGACAAAGGGGGCCAGGAGTTTGACTAGCACCAGGTTGCCAGGAAAATTTGCACTGCTGGCCAGGGTTCTGGTAGAAACCGTGGCCTTGAACAGCGTACGAAAACTGTGTTTCCTAGTAAATCAATGGCTAATTCTGTAATTGGACAACATGGGTTGGGCGGGGATTTCTCCCTGCATTGTGTTCCAAGGATTTTGGAAGGGAATACCCCCAGCTGATCCGATGGGAATAGGTATTGAACCCTTCCCAGGGTTCCATTGACCATAGAAGGTGTTTCCCCCAACCGACATCCCTTGTGAGGGAACTGATCCCTGCCAAGGATTCCAAATTCACTGTGAGGAGGAATATCTTTCACTTTCCCCCTATGTAGGAATAGTTCCCTGCACAGGATTCTGTTTGTCGAAACCAAGGTTTCCCCCAGCCAATATGGCAGCCGAAGAAAAATCATTGTTACCAAATGCGTCGAACAAAGAGAACGACATGGATCCCACCGACGTAGTGTAATATGAAGGTACTAAACTACTTGCTCCAAACAACTTGTAGTTAGCATTCGGCCCGATGGGTTGCTGGAAGTTGTAGTTAGGTATATGACCCCCACCGTAAGGGATAGCATTAAAGGGGAATAGACCCTTACATGGGAGCATTTGAGCTCCCTACCCCCAGAACCATGGTCTATAAGGTGGAGTAGGTAAGGAATAAGTTTGAATTGAAGTTGGGCATCCCATATGAGAATGGAGGTCCCATTGCACTCTGCACAAATGAAGTAGTGGTCGTCGTCGATGATGGTATCMGACCACTTCCCGAGGTAGAGGGAGTCGATACCAYTGTGGTCCAGACTGGCGAAGGTGGTTTAGGAGGAAATATACCCCTTCTGCTAGTGGCCAAAAAGGGAGTATGAGGACTCCCAGACAAAGTAGAATCATTTCCTTTCATTGCTTCTTGTAAGACTGTCTGACGCTCAGAAGGTGTCACCTTAGGAGGGACAACTTGCACTAATATTGGCGTTGATAAGTCAGTGGTCGGAGGTTTGGCTGGCCCGAGAGATTCCGCTCCAAGGTCAGAAACAGTAGGTTCCTCCGGAGTCGAATAATATCCTCTCGGAGTAGGCTTGGGCACAGTTTCCTATGGTCCGGTCACTTCGAACAACCCTTGTTCGTCAATTCTTCGCCGTAACGGTGGTGGTGGTGGCTCTAATGCAAATGGAGGTAGGCCCTAAATCCTTCACGACCGGCGGAGCTCTTGATCTTCCACTTTGTGAAAATATGAAATGACACAGTAAGGCTTAACTAGCATTTAAAACCAAGCACACACTAGAAAAAATCCTATAAGACAAATCAAGCAAACAACTATCTCGTAGGAAGAATAGTTACACCAACCAACACTAGAGAAACTAAATGGTGCAAGTGCAACTCGAACACAGAATAACCCTCTGGGTATACTCTACAAAGTGTGACCCGACTTCTTCCCTAGGTACTGTGATATACCCCAGAGTAACCTGTGTAAGTCCCTAGAATATGGGAAACTAAGTTGCTAGCTCGCAAACAGTCACTAGGTGGGTACAATCAACAGTCAGGTGGACCGCAATGAGAAGGATAACAAGTCAAAAACCTATTGATGGTATCAAAACAAAGTGGTCTAGAAGACAACAGAGGATCTCGAATGGATTTGAGTTCTATGAAGCTTCATAGGAAAATGCAGTCGCTAGTATTCCCAAGACAAATCCTCAATATACGTTCCCCACTATGTTAAGAGGAAAATCTCTCTATGGCTAGGGTGAACCACAACAGATAGGTATGATTGTAGAAATCGACTCAATTCCATCATATTCTATGTAAACTAATGTGCAAGAGAAGTAAGAAAGAGGCCTACCTCGTCCAAATGTTTGATGATGTCCATCGTTGAGCACTTTGACCCAAATATTTATACCTGCAACAAGTTCTCAACAAACAAGAAGAGAAAGCATATAGTGATGATATAACAGGTTATCACATTAGATAGCATAATCCATTAATATACAAAACCAACATTCCCATGGATCATAACACATATATTTTCAAGATATCAATTTGACGCGAAAGGAGTATTTTTATTAATAAATGATCAGCAAAAGTGAAAACATTACAGACTTCCGTGTCGGCACAATTCGGAACCAAGAAACCAAGTTCCTTCCAACTGGGCCTCCACCACTTCAATCCTCCACCAAAGGAAAACTCATATAAGGGATACAAAGAGGTTCTCCATCAATAAGGCAAGATCTTGGTGGTTGAACACTGTGTTCATACTTAAAGGACAAAGGGATGTAGACTCAATAATGAAGTAATAATTTCTCCAGAGTAAATTTTCTCTCTAAGTTGAATTCTCTCTCCTTTTCCATAGCTCGGAATTGGCTTCTTTATAGCCTTCAAAATGAAACTGAAGGGCCGAGTCAGAACGCTTACAGTATATGGAAGGCCAAGGATTAGAGATCTCATGTCATGACATGGAAAACTGACATTTAATTTTGATTTTCTAGCACAAATCTCGATGTAGACAGGATGTAGTGGAGCAGCCAGCGTATACGCTTGTTGTATAGCTTGCAAGGTGTGTACAAGTGGAAAAATATTTGTTTTTGTCTCTGGATTTATCAATCAGGGAAAGTAAGTCTGCATGGGGGAATGGAATAAGGCCCTCTCTGCAATATTGTATAGGGTAAGGAAAATATTTCTCTAACATATGCCCCCTAATGTGTGAGGTCAAAGGAGAATTTGCGATGGCCGAAATAAGTTATAAATAACCCATAAATGGAGTGGTAGAGAACCAGCTAGACGAACTCAATTGCTCATTACATTTTGTACTGACTTTGCATACATGGCTGCCAAAAATACACTACAGATCCAGGTGAAAAATATACCAAACAAGTTTCTGTGGCCATGAATAGGAAAATACAAATGCGGTTACATGCCTAAAAGTTGTCATAGTCACAAACAAGGCCCAGTAGAACTAGTCGCAAAACCAAACTGAATATATCTGTATACCATGGAGTACAATTTGATATCCCATGATAACTGAAGTAATATAGGTATTGGTCCAATGAAAAGGAAGAAATAGCTCAGGAAAGTTGCGGCCACATAGTGATGTCTTCAAGTCTTCTACACTATCCACCAAGGGTGCAAGTCTACATCATGTGAATAAAGGATTTGAGGTCGAACACAATGAGACATCGTTTGATTACCGGTCATTGATGTATACCGTTAACAAACGTGAGACACCCTACCGATAATGAAAGTATGTATCAAGGCACCGAGTACATTCTTACAACAATCAGGAGACATTGATGTATTTCCAACTATCGATGGTGAGAGAGCCTGCCACTAATGACTGCAAGCCTCAAGGTACTCATAAGACTCTAGGCCTCGTTTCCAAAATAAATGGGCTGATGTCGATGGAAAGAGACCCACTGAAAGGATATCATTAAGGCATCTCTCATCAGTCAGCACGAGGTACAAAGCAGGCGCTTCATTATTTGGTGGAAATCACATGAAGAACAAGTTCATGAACCAACGACTATGTGCATTTTTTGCGTGTGCCAAGTGCAAGAGGTACACGAAAAAGACCCTTTGAATAGTAGCCAATGATGAAAAAATGCTAACAAATGTGAGGAGACCACCAATAAGGCTAATGGAATCCAAGACATTGCACGGATCCCAATGTGTGAATAAATGTCTTATCGTCAAACACAAGGGAAACCACCCAGTCAACGACCAATGATGAAATGTCGACTGTTGGGTTCAAGGTGACCTACCAATGATGAAAGTAGGGACAGGGTGCATGATAGGACTACAGTATCATGTGATTCTAAGACAAACTGAGGGTATGGCCGACATGCAAAGTCAAGAGTTCTGAGGAGTGGCTAACACTGGTTAATAGACTTCCTTTGAACAAGAGCAAGAGACATATGGTGAACTATGGCAGCATAGACCCAATGATAAAATCATGAGATGCAGGAGGCATCGATGAAGTTCTCTGTAGGGACTGGAAGAGTAATCAGTCGGTAGAGAAGAATCTATAACGAGCTCATCTTCCTAAGGCCATGATAAACCCAAAATTATGATGAATGGACTCAAATAACTTTGTGCTTTGTTCAAAGGCGACACAACTATTGCCGATATAAGATAATACTCCCTTCCCGCTCGTATTTTATTTTTATTTTTTCATAACAAACAAATGCTATGATATATAGGAGGAAACGAGTGTCGCAAGTAAGAAAAACTAGTTCCAGCAGTGAAACGTACCTATGCTCAATGCAGGGAAGTGCATGTAGGAGATGGACACTTAGGGGAATGTTCCCTCCTAGGTATAGGGTGTCAAATTGTGAAGGATATAAACAAGGMTCTTCTTGGTTGAGGATGCAAAAATGCTAAGGAAAATGGTTTATAACGCAAAGCGAGAACCAGATATAAGCTCAATACTACAAGTAGGGGCATGAGATGAAATCACAACTTAATGCCAAAAAATGTCCTTTTTTATGTCTTTTAGTTTACATGGTGTGAAAAAGGGATAAACTAGTGCCAAGTAGATGTCTCTTCAAAACCAATTTACGAGTGTGAAAAATACAAGTTCACTCAACAATATTTTCACCTTTTGATATCAAGTCAGAAAAGAGCTTAACTAAGACTCATGATCGTTCAAATCCGATTTAACGAGTGTGAAAGGGACAAATCACTCGGAAATATTTTCTCTTTTTTAAAGACGAAATGGAAAAGAGTTTAAATTAAACTCGTTATGTTGTTCTAATCAATATGTAATGGGGGAGGCCAAGGTTACCGTACCAGCTTCTGTGGAATGTCAGTATTTTATGAATAGCTGACATAATCTTGGGAAAACCCAAATCTCTCCAAGTCGAGGAGGATAAAGAACTAACTGAGTAAATATTCTATGTGATAGATCGGATAATGTCTCTTACAGAAAAAGACATAGGCTGGGGTATTGGATACTCCACAGAATTATCCCAGTCAAAAGTGATCTCCTCAAAACCAGGAGGGAGAAGATTTGGTGAAAGAACAACTCTCTCTCATTCAGAAGGTGCAGGATCAGGAATATTGACGACGTGATTGAAAGATGCATCACTCTCTTAATGGAGAGTAGGATTGACCAGAGATTTCACTGGTACGACCATTTCTTCAATTCTAGGTTGAAGAGGATGTAGGATAATAAAGATAAGGGATACATCACCCTCGAGAACGGGGGTGTGATCAAGAGAGGATTGCAAGGATGTTATTTTCATGTCAATCGGAGGAACAAGGTGCAGGGAAACCACAAATGCCTCAGAATACGAAGGGCCCTTAGGTGAGCCCCACGCTTCTGGTATCCTAGCCGTGGCTAGAAATAAATGAGTAAGAGAACTTTCTTCACAAGTCCTGCAAAGGAATTTAGGCTTATGTCTGAGGTGTCTGGGCTTCTCAATTCCCCTAGTGTCTTTCAAGACGATCGGTGGCATACTATCAACGTGATAGTCAAAGGTGGGGGATTCATCTCCTACATGGTACATAGAGGTCGAAGATGTAGCATTGATATAACTTGTGGCAACTAAAGTGGTGCCCCTAGCATGACTAGCAGCATATGGTATAGGTTGTCAACATAACTTGTAGAATTTGTCAACCCATCTTCAACATGTCTGGAAGAGGTTGGTGATGGAGCTTTAGTATGAATGAAATTGACTGGACTAGCGGTGGATTGTGACATTTGATGCCAAGGTCCAGGGAAAGATTGACTTTGAAACATTGCAGGCCGGGAAGGGTCCTGGTTTACCCCCTGTCCCTATCCGAAAAGGTAGTATCCTTCGTTTAATTGATTCAGAGAAGTCGGAATGGGCATCATCACCAAATTCTGTGAAGAGATGGAAGTATGATAAGATTATTCGAGTGAGGATATATGTTGCCCCCTTGTGAAGGGGACCCATGAAGTGGGTAGCCCGAACCGTAAAACTGATTCTCCCCGTATGAAACACCCGTGGATACATGAGGAATTTCCATGGAAAAAGTGTTTAAAGGAACTAACATGGTGGACAAAGGATACATGGATGGAGTGTAGTAGGTAGAATAAGGACCCATCTGGGTATTGGCTCCTAAAAGAGCATAAGCAGGATTGGATCCGTAAGAGGGGAGTTTCCAACCTCCCGTCATAAAGGAAGGTTGGGGGAAATGACTCATATAAAATGAAGGTGTAAGCATTGGAGCCATGGTGCCCCCAGATCCAATGCTAGGATTCATACAAGTGGACCATGGAGAGGATTTCAAGGGTGAAGGCATATCAACGAGAGAATGACTAGAGACCCAAGGCCTGGACTGAGTACCAAAGTTATGCATACCATTATAAGAAATAGGAGGATTTGTCCCCATGAACTGAGTGGGAATCATGGGGTAAGTAGTTGTAAACGAGGGAGCCAAAGGGACTCCACTATCCATAATGAGGGCTCAGTATAGGCTCTTAAGGCCAACTAGTAATCAAAGAGCACACCAAAATTCAAATGGCCAATATGCATGAAAACGAAGTAAAGTGGTTAAGTATCCTCCCTCCCTAAATAAGGTATGTCTCATCCAAGAGGGACCTGAGACTCCCCGCTAAAGATCGAATGTAACATAATCAGTTATAGGGGCCCTCATGGGCTTAACAACCAGTTGGTTAGATCCCCCCAGAGAGGTAATCCTCCATAAAGGTTGTGTGTTTTCCAACCCCTATCTAACCTAGGGTACTAGCAGAATAACCCCTACAAGTAACCTATGAGATACCTAAGTCAAGAAACTAATAAACCACTATATAACCGATGCACAGGTGAGAAGTTGTAAGTCTAGATCACCGTATGGGTAGGGTGGCAAAGCCCAAAACCTTGAAAGCACCACCTCTCATGGAGGTATGGGCACTAGCAAGATCCCCAAATACGAATAAATCCATAGAAATATCGCTGACTCTAGGCGAGTATCCGGGGGATATCCCTTTAACCAACTTCGTGCGAACTCATGATTAACTTCAGTGTGAGAAAAGCCTCATGATCTTACCAATTATACAACGAAATTCTCAACTCCCTTTCTCAGACACATAAGTTGATTTAATTGCCTTGTAGAAGTTTACTCAAAAAATCCTATTCCAAGCCACTAAATCCCATGCTAGTTTGTGCACCCTATAAAATAAAATCGTTAATAATAAATTTTAAATCATAGCATTGATTTTATGGCCTTGATTACTCAAAAAGGTATGGTGACGAAACTCATGGTGTTATGACTCTGCAAGAAAGTAAATATGAAAATAATGCAAAGTCCTAACTTTAACTTTTAATGTATGATATGCTCCTAAAAAGCGATGCAATTTTCAAATTCAACTCTGCAATTCAGAAGTAAAAATGCAACCTTTCACTGTATGAACTAAGCTAATGATAAAAACTCAAAAGACAAAAAATGCCAAGCAATGAAAAATGCCTATTTTTTTGTATTTTCAATATATTGAAAATAAAAATGCATGGACTGAAAATGAACTTGATATATAGCCCTACTATGTATAAAAGAGAGATAACTCAAGAAGGATATCAAGCAATGAAACACCCAACCCAATGTACAAGGACAATAAAAATGAAAAGATGAAGAGAAAAAATTCGCCCAAAAAATCAACCAAAAGAGGGTTTCCTGTCATCCCACAGGTACTCAACATGAACTATAGAGACCTAAGAAGGCTTAGAAAGCATCCAATCCCACCCAACAAACACCACACCAAGAAAACATGCAAGGAGAAAATATGTACGTGACTGTTTGAGAAAACAGAGTGTATATACGTAGCTTGCAGTGAGACAACATGCGTGTATACACGATTGTCAAGCAAAAAGGTGTGTATAAACTTTGAAACAAGGTCAGGCAAGGGAGAAAGGCTAAAAACTCAGACCCAGAATGAACAGAAGTTGTCAAGCAATGATAAGAAAAGAACCACAATAGAAACAAGAGCAATCTAAGGAGAAAAGTACTTCAAACCCTAATAAAGAAGATTCATCCCCAATATGGTCACCAATTCTATTACAAGCAAAATCTCTCTATGGCTAGGATGAACCACAACAGACAAGTATGACTGTAGAAATCGACTCAACTCTAGCATACGCTATGTAAACTAATGTGAAATAGAAGTAAGAAAGAGGCCTGCCTCGTCCAAATGTTTGATGATGTCCACCATTGAGCACTTTGACCCAAACCTTTATACCTGCAACAAGTTCTCAACAAACAAGCAGAGCAAGCATATAGTGATGATATAACAAGTTAGCACATTAGATAGCATAATCCATTAATATACAAAAAAAACATGCCCGTGGATCATAACACATATATTTTCAAGATATCAATTGGACGGGAAAGGAGTATTTCTATTAATAAATGAACAACAGAAGTGAAAACATTACAAACTTCTGTGTCGGCACGGTTCAGAACGAAGAAACCGAGTTCCTTCCAACTAGGCCTCCACCACTTCAATCCTCCACCAAAGGAAATAACATATAAGGGAGACAAAGAGGTTCTCCATCAATAAGGGAAGATCTTGGGGGTTGGACACTATGGTCATACTTAAAGGACAAATGGATGCAGACTCAATAATGAAGAAATAATTTCTCCAGAGTAACTTTGCTCTCAAAGTTGAATTCGCTCTCCTTTTCCGTAGCTCGGAATTGGCTTCTTTATAGCCTTCAAAATGCAACTGAAGGGACGATTAGGAATGTTTCCAGTATATGGAAGGCCAAGGATTAGAGATCTCCTGTCGTGACATGGAAAATCGACATTTAATTTTGATTTTTTGGCACAAATCCCGATGTACACTAGTTGTTGTGGAGAAGCCAGCATATACGCTTGATGTATAGCTTGCAAGGTGCCTACAAGTGGAAAAATATTTGTTTTTGTCTCTGGATTTATCAATCAGGGAAAGAAATTCTGCATGGGGGAATGGAATAAGACCCTCTCTGCAAGATTGTATAAGGTGAGGAAAATCTTGCTCTAACACACTACGTTTAGTCCATCTTTGGAGGGGTTATCTCCATTGCCTTTCCTCACGCGGCCTCATGTTTATCCCCTATGTTAGAGGGGGGTCCCGGATAAATTTTACATCACTAGAATTTAACACTCCCTAGCTCTGACTCCAATGTTTGTTTAACGGACTTGAAGAGTTTCCTCTCCAACCTAATTCAAGGCCCTAACCCTAAACTAGTTGGTTGACCCTACAAACATAAAAAGTCTAATTAATTTTAGATTTCGCGTTCATTTGAATGGCTTGATTTACTCAAGGGATATGGCAGTGAAACTACTGGTGTTATAAGAGACAAAAAAGAGGAGAAAAAGACGAAACTTGAAAGAAAAATTACTTCTATAACCAACTTTTCTTTAACTAACTTTTTCAAGATCTTTGAAAAGAAGACCTAAAACAAAAATTTTCTTGAGTACAAGCTACTTATGTTTCAAAAAATCAGTAAACATAAAAACAGACTCTTTTTCCTTTTTAGTAAATAACCAACTCTAACTACTTTACCAAGCTGAAAATAAAATCTTTTTTTTTTAAATTGCTTCAAATAGAAAAACTGAAATAAATATTTTTCTCTTTTTTTTTAAAGAAAGTGAAAGGGATAAAAATAACACCAAGACAAGACTGAAATAGATCTTTGGCCCACTGTGTATTGCAAGGAATACCTAAAGAAACCAAACAGGAAGATCAATAATTCAAAAGACATTCTTAAAACCCTTTCAGAAGTAAACACAAGAAACTCAAAAAGACAAGTAAACTGAGTTCTAACCCAAGCTATGGTTGTAAAATAGAGACTTTGAACTGAATCAAGAAACCCTGAGAAGTATAAACCTCAATCAAGAAAGAGGTTGGCTTCCTCTTTTCAAAACATTTCCTGAACCAGAGACAGTGTTGTTGCTTCATCATTCTGCGTATGTACGCGGGCTATAATGGTGCAGGGCACGTACATCTTCAAAAAATTGGTTTTTTAAGAAGAGCAACTCAACAGTGCTTTGGCAAAAAATGCAAATAAGAGGGCCAAGGCCACATATGCATGTGTAGAGAAATTTAGGGTTATAACATAGGGGAAACCATTATGCACTTGGATGGTGCTATAGTATTTCCATTTCCAACCACATCATGGCCTCACACATGACCATTTTGGATGGCATTCATTGCTATAACATGAGTAATGTCTCCTGACTTAACTTGGTTATGATCTCATAACCAACATAACACCATATGAAATTAAATTTATCATAAATGCATTCAAGAATCAATAATTTTATATACTCAAGACCCTTTGCCTTGAAATCAATATCAAATATTGAAAATCTAGTGGAGGGATTTCTTACCTCAATTCCCTTCATCATTATGCATCATAACAACCCCAAAAGTATACCTGCATATTTTTTATTACATTAATTTATGCTACATGATCAACATGTACTTTGTAGAATCTCCCAAGCTCCCTTTACCAACCCTTGATCAACATTTTACCATCCTCATTCCCTTCACATGGATGGTTGCAACATCATTATCAACATCTTCATCCATGCAATAAACAATTTATTGGATACACGATCCATCATTAGTCATATTCAAATATCACAACATCAATCTTATTATGCCCACTTCATGCATACACATTCTATGTTTATCATATGCATCATGCATCAATTCTATCATGCACTCTAGTGCATATTTATTTTATCTTTTTTTTGTAGATTGTTGTCCTCAAATTCTTGTACATCCTTGTTTCTCTATGCTCTTCCATTCTTCTCATCTATGCATCATTAATCCAGGGGTGATTTTAAGGATGGAATTTTTTTTTTAAATGTAGAAACCTTGGCGAATCTTACTATCTTTCATATGCCAACTATGAAATGTTTGCGATATTTTTATAAAAATATTTAAATTTCTAAGGATTTTATATAGTTTGTATAAAATTTTGGCGATTTTTAAGGTAAAATAATTTTATCCTATAGAATTTGGGCGAATCATTTTTAGAATAGCGAATATTTTTTTTGGAAAAACCATGGAAAATTAGCCCATGAGCGAAATTTAGCCCCTAAAATAATCCCTGCATTAATCCCTATTCATAACCTTCTATCCAAGCCCCCACTTGGCCATTCTGCATTTCCAGCCACTCAATCCACTAGTGCGTTCATCTCCCAGTTGATTCCTTTATGCAGAAAATCATGTCCCAATATCTTTTTCGCTAAAATTCTCAATATTCATAGTGTTGTAACATGAACTAATCCAACTCAATATTAACATTTCAATATAATTAACCACTCCACGTTTCATTAACCAAACCAATTTTGAAATACCATTCTCATTTATTGACATTCCAACATTTCGAAATGCTTATTTATGTCATATTTTCTAATAACTTTTACAATCCATGGCTTTGCTCAATTTTAAATGCCTCTCTTCACTTCATTGAGGAATTGACATTGAATCATTTCTTGGCCAACCAATACCACTCTACTACAAATGGAATGTTACACTCCTCCATTTTCACCTGTACCCTGCTTCCACTATGCACTATGATAATAGATGCATCTTTCTTGCTCTAAATACTTTTAGACATGGGTAGCTAAGTCATAGTTTAACAATTCTTTTTTCCTACATTCCTATGCTTGTAGATAGAGATGACTCATCCACTTCATAAGTCACACATCATCTCATGATACCCTTTTTCCTCCTCTTGCAGCAAGTTTTGTATCTGTCACTACATTTCTCTTCAAGGCTATGGAGTCCTCCTTAACTCTCGGTTCATGCAAATGGCATTGTTCACCTATTGGTTTTATGTTCATATGAGAGTTTCTATTGATTCTCCTTTGCAATCCATTTAGACTCTATAGCAGCTAAATATTAATCTTGGCTATACTATTATGAGTCCTTTGTCAAATTTGCAATACATGTTCTACATCCATGCACTATCCTCTATAATTCTTTGATTCCTCAAACAATTGTACAAGATTGACCTACTTCCTTGTACAATTCAAATAGTTCCTTTTAGGTTCCATTCCTTTTTCATTCCATGTTGGTCATATAACCATTTTCCTTCCTCATGTGTCTTCTTAGGAATTCATTTCTGAAGACCACTTCCCTATTGGTGTTCTTCTTGACATGTCATCCCATTATACCTTGGAAATACACTCAATACCCTTGAAATGTATTCAACATTCCCTATGTGCACCAAAAATTCCCTTTCATTGTTGTCATAGTTCTTAAAGTGTTGAAATATACTCCAACTGGCTTGGCATCTACCTATGATACCTTTTTCCACTTGTCTCAAATTTTCATGGGCTTTGTCCAATTTTGGAACCCAATTAATTTTTATGGATTTCCTCTCATTGGAATCTAATTTCATCCATCTAGAACAAAATTGCACATAATGGAATTTTTACTCTCTCATCCACCGAGTGATTTACTCTTGCACCTTATTTCCACTGAGCACTTTAACACAGGGGATGTACACATCTAATTATTCATAGAATAATTTTTGGATACAACGCACCATACCTTCATATATGCATTATGGCCCCCTTTATTAGAACACTACCTTCATGGATTCTCAATTTACTTAGTTGAACCTAAATCGTATCTTAACATTCTTCCTTCCTAGCCTTTATTAATCTGATGAATAAATTAACATAACAATCTCCCCTTGAGTGTCTCTGCTCATCCTTGATTCAAGGTTCAAACCTTTTATGTTTTATTTAAACCATGTTTCATACTCTCATTCTTTGCACCTCCGTGCATACTTATTGTACATGCAATATCATGAATTATAGATGGTATTTATTACTCATCATCCACATTTGATATGCACATATGTCATATATCATTATTTTATCACATTAAAAATTTCGTTGGAGTTCTTTCATATTTCTCACTAAGTCTACATGTCTTGTTCTTGCAGCTTCCTAAAGAAAATCACATGCTCATTTGGAAGAACTATACCTTCCTATTCCTCATATCTGCAAATTTCTCTTGCACCTTCCAAATATATACAGACGTCATTCTAAAACTTCTATCTTCCATATATAAACTTAATATTTTGAGTAATGTGCATACAACAACATTTTTTAGATAAAAACTATAATTTAAAATTATGGAAACATATGCACAAATTTTCCCTTTAAGGTCAGCAATCATCTTCCTTCTAATTCCCTGTGAAGTTAGTTTCTCAATTAACAATTCTGGGTGCATATATGGATTATTCTATCCAATATATTTCCATTGAATACTTTCTTTCCCAAATATGATCTTTCATCAAATTGTTATAGTCATTTGAATATTACTAATTTACTCTTTTTGTACTTTTCAATATGGTGCAATTAATCCCACACACCAACCTCTGCCACTTGTAGAAGTAAATATGTCACGAACCAGAGAAAATTTTGTATGGGAAATATATAAAAATCATGACAAGGAAATGATAAAAATTCTAATATTGTCAATCTAAGGCTCCAATAAAAAACTGCAACAATATGGAAATAACAACTTTTTCTTTTCACCCGTGTTTCCAGACTTGGAATTTTTATCCCAACTAGATATCTCACAAATTTTGCACTTCTGGAAAAACTTCAGTAAACCAAATTTTTCTGGTTCGAAGAGTATAAAAAATGTTGAGTAAATAATTTTTTGCAGATTCTCCATCTGAGGACCCTTTTCCTCTCCTGAAAATCCCAAAAATCCCTAAAAAGTGGCTCGTAATAGTGGATTTTGGCCTATTTCAGCATCCCCATTCCAAACCCATTTGGATTTATTCAATTTCTTCCTAGGTTATTTTCATGTCTTCTTTCTAGACTCCCTCCAAGAAGTTCAGCACAATCTACATCTCTGCCAATGATCTGGACCCAGATCTTTAAAAATCACTATTTTGTGATTTCTGACAAATCCAAGCAGAAATGGGAAAAATCCCTCTCTGGAACTTTTGTATATCTCCTCATTGTGAACAAAACCTATAAGTTTCATCTAAATATGACTTAATATTCTCTTTTTATGGCTAAAATAATATTTTGGCTCGAGATTTTTTTTTTTTTTGACATTATGGAATAGTTTTTCCTGCGTGGCATCTTTTCTAATGTGACTATTGATGTGTCATTATAGATCCACATGGAACCCTGAGGTTATTCCATATCACCCTCTTATCCCACTTGGACCTTCCTTGTCAACCTTCTATCACGTGTTTCTCGTCTTTCTCATACACTAGCCCTAATTATTAATAAAATATTAATATTTTATGGGCCCTACTTTCCCAAGTAGCACACATGTAACCCCAGATGGGACAAGGATCCCATCTTGACTGATAGAAACCATGTGGCACCCCTTCATTGGCCATGGGGATGGGTGGATCCCATATCGCACCTTTACCTTGGCGGACGTGAACTTGCACGTCCCTCATATCTGACGGTGGAGATTTGGCGAGATCAACGACAGAGAGGGCATGTCACATCCCAAAAGAAATCGAGGTTTAAATACCCCTTGGGTTGTGATAGTTTTTTTCCCATGCTGCGTGGCACGATATGAGTGGTGTCACATGGTACAAGGTCTCAGGTGAAAACTGCTTACTGCCATGTGACAGTGGCTTATGGTATTGGCTATACCATTGCCTCATGTGGCTCCCACGACATTTGCCACTATGCCACCAACTACCACCATGGACTTATCATTGTGTCCCTGCCACCATGGAAGTCCACGTCACTTCCACGTGGTCTCCACATCAAGATAACATCATGAAAATAAAAATACCCAAATTTTGAATTTTTCCAGCATTGTATAATTTCGAAACTTTTACCAGGGTTGCCATGGAACCCAAAATTAAGCTTGATGATGGCCAATTTAGGCCCTGTATTCATCAACATGAATTTTTCACATGAAATGTGGCACTCCCACGTTGAATTTTCAATGAATTTCACTACATAAATTAGGGCTTTTTCCCAATTTATTCCAACTCTTCCTAGCTACACTATAATCTCTAGAATTCGACCAATTGCATGCCCAACACATTCATATTTAGATATTAAAATTGGGGATTTAAACCCCTAAACTCGAATTCAATGAAATTATAGGCAATCTCCTCACACTTTTGCGTGGAAAAATATTACAACCACATTGTAAACATTCTTTGAGCTTTAACTTTGCAATTTTTAACTTCTTTGTGTTGAGTTTGGCCCATACAGACTCAATGTTTGAACCTGCAGCTTTGATGCCATTCTTTAACATACCCAGCCATCCAAGTTGAGTCTCTTCACTCTAGAAAAAAAATTAGCCTACTAAAAACAAATTTAAAAATTCCCCCATACATATAAAAGAAAACCAAGGGGTAGCATGCCCATAAAATTTATAGCAAAACAATATGTTGATTTACCCATGCATCTACAACATTTATAAAAACATGAATGCACCCGGTAAGCACAAATAAAACATACAACATTCAATAATCATTTACACAGTGGAATATTCAAAATAAAACAATAAAACATGTATATGCTTGTAAATATAATCCAACTAGTTGCATACGAATGATGAATCTCCCAATCATAGGCACTGCTACTCCAAATATTGACAATAGGCCACCCCCCAAGTTGAGGCTATGATTCCACAAGGAGATATTCCCCCCTATATGTCCACTCTCCACAATCAACAACCCAAAACCCAAGTTCCAATCTCCAACAACAATTCCAATCCTCCAACTCTCTTCCCCACAACCTGCACAACCCAAGGAATGTACCCCTTCACTGATCTCAATCCCTCGGGTTGTACCATTCATTTATCAGGGCTTCCAGTGCACTCGGTTGGCCAATAATCTCTTAGTTGGGGACTTCAGGAACTCTCGATTTCTTCAAGAGTGCTCACAATAACCTTTATAAGGATCTTGAGCCATTTCCTCAATAGGAAAATGCACTAGATGCTTACAACCTATTTTACAGGCACATGGGCCTCATTTCCATCATAATACACATCCAAACAATGGTTTCCCTAAAGCATATCATGGTTGGTCCTCTTCCCAACACTCAACTCTTCTCTTGCTTCCCAAAATCAGTCTGCAAAAAATGTCTTCCTTTTCCCCAAGTCAGTTGACTTCTCACTCTACCCTATGTTGATTGTACTTCATCCCCATGCTCTCCGATAAATATGGGATGTGACTCCTCACACCCACCCTCTTACATGAAAATAAATGAATGGATTTGGGAACACTCAATAACAAAATAGAAGGTTATACAAAGATAGTAATTTAGGAATTTTGGTTGGATTAATACCCATGAATAAAATCCCTCTTGGACCCCTCTCTCTTGTGGAATCATATCTCCCCATCATTTTCATCCCTCTCATATTGCAACCAATGATCAGTAGTTTTATTAATCATTTCAATGTTCATAATGCACATTTTTTCCCTTGGCCATATTAATTGATATGGGATCTTTTCCCCAATCATAACATCTCACTAACCTAATTATCATTTATACAGTTACATTACAATTTGTGGGGATTAAAACCGAGGATGTTACATTTCTTGCATTGAACATTATTTATCTAAGTTCAAAACACTTAGACTTTTATGTATAGACTGCAAAATAGATATGAAGGAAGATTTATGCATCCATATTATTATTTATAAGATTGTTAGTGCATATTATGTCTTTGTATCTACCTTTTATGCCACTAGAGATGATATAGCTAGTTCCTATAAAGATTCCACTTTTGAGTGCTTTTGTGATTCTTTGATTAGAGAGGAAGATAAACTTGTGTAACTTAGAGTGATTAACATTGCAGGTACCTCCAACAAAGCTTTAGAATCCCAACAGAAAGATAAATCCAAGAATCCCAAGAAACAACATCCTCACCACAACAACAAGAAAAAAAAGGGTCACAAACCCTCTTCACCACCTTTTGCAAAATCTAATGGTGACAAGGGAGAAAAATATAAAAATAAGAAGACAGACATACATTGTAAATTTTGTGGGAAACATGGTCATGTGAAGTCCAAATGTTTTAACAAGATGGAAGCTTTGGAAGCAATGATGAAAAAACACTTTCTGCTTTTTTTTTTCTCCTTGAATGAAATTTCTACTTATTCTTCTAATGAGTGGCTTATTGATTATGGAGAATCTTATCATATGACTAAGGATGAAGCCATACTTTCTGCTCTTAATGAATGTAACACCAAGAAAATATTTGTTAGTGATGATAGATCTCTTAATGTTGTAGAGTATAGAACATTTCAGGTAAATAATGGTCATTTCAATGATGTATTATGTGTTCCAAGTCTTTCCTGCAAGCTTTTATCAGTGTATCAAATAACTCATTCAGGTGAAGGTAAAACTATAGATTTTTCACCTCATAAAGTTGTAATCAAGGATCTAAAAGATCTTAAACATGTTCTTACAACTAGAATTGTTGATGATATTTCCAGGTTGTACAAGTTTGACAGCTTTGGGTCGTCATCTTTTCCATCAATTTTTTTTGCTCATAGCGATGACTGGAGAAAAATTTGGCTTGAGAGATTTGGTCATCTAAACTATCACTCATTGCAACAACTATGTAATAAACAGATGGTGACTGATCTTCCTCTTGGTTCTTGTAGATATGGTATTTTTGTTGGTTGTGTTCTCAACAAACATCATTGGGACATTTTTGACAAGTGTGCCTCTTGGCATGCCTCCGCCCCCTTGCAGCGTGTTCATAGTGACTTGTGTGGTCCACTTTCTTCTACTTCTTTTTCTGGGTGCAAATATTTCTTAAATTTCATTAATGACTTTTCAAAATGCACTTGGTTTTACTTCTTAAAACTTAAGAGAAAAGTGTTTGAAATTTTTTTGGCCTACAAGGCGCTTATAGAAAAAAAATATAGACATCGACTTCAAAGGTTAAGAATAGACAATGGAGGCGAATATGTGAACAACAATTTTACAAGTTAATTCACTGCACAGGCATCCAAATGCAAGACATTGTTCCACATACACCACAACAAAATGGTGTTGTTGAGAAAAACAATCACACATTAAAATAAATGTCTAATTGTATTATCCAATCTAAGAGATTAAGTCTTAATTATTGGGTGGAAGTGAATAATTGAGAAAATTACATAGTAAATCGCACTCCCACTAAGGCTCTAAAAAATATAACATGAGAAGAAGCATTGAATAAAATTAATCTAGATGTAAGTTACTTTTGTGTATTTGGCAGTGTATCATGGGCTCACATTCCTAATGAGAAAATGAAACCTTTATAGCCTAAAAGTGAGAAGTGTATCTTTGTTGGATATTCTAAAGTTGTCAAAGGTTACAGACTTCTTCAACCCCATTCCAATGAAATTATTATTAGAAGAGATGTTAAATTTGATGAAAACATCTTATCTTATGAGCCTAATTCAACGTTTGTGCCTTCTTCATACTGTGAGCTATATTCAACGTTTGTGCCTTCTTTTGTTCCTATTTTGGTTTCTTCTTCTTTAGATGATGACAGTGCAGATGAAAATACACCTCCACCTACTCCCCTTCCTCCATATGAGTCCAATGAAAATGAACATGCACCGGCACCACCACTTCCTAGATGGGTTAGTTCAACACGAGAAGCACTTGATGATCTTTTCGGTGATCCTTTAGATTAGGATCAAACTTATTCACAGTTTCAACAAGCCTCTTCTCTTTTGGCTCAAGTTTTAGAGACTCGTGATCTAGAGACATTAGCAAAATATTCAGTTCATCTAGATTAGGATACAACAATGAAGGAAGAGTATCTCTCTTTAATGATGAACGATATTTTGGATATTCTGCCTCTTCCAAAAGGAATAAAACTTGGCATATGTAAATGGGTGTATAGAACTAAGCATGCATCAAATGGATGTTTTGAAATATACAAGGCCAGATTAGTTTCCAAAGGGTTCTCTCAAGTTGAAGGAATTGACTATAATGAAACATTTCCCCCCTATCTTCATGCTTTTGATCTTTCTCTCCCCCTTTGACATCAATGGAAAAGGGTAACTCCCCCTGGCAGTATATCTTATTTTGATAATTTATCTCCCCCTTTCTTCTCTACAATATGCCATGTAAATCAATGTAGAGCAGGAACTACTCCCAATTTCTATTGAATATACTCAAAGGTCTCCCTTGGGAGAGGCTTGGGAAAGATATCTGCAATATGTTCTTTTGTCCCAATGTAATCCAACTTGATATTCTTTTCTATGAATTGTTCTGGAAGAAAGTGAAACTTGATAGGAATATGTTTGGTCTTGGAATGCATCATTGGGTTCTTGGAGATGCTTATAGCACTGGTGTTTTCAAAGAATATTGAAATAGGCTCATCATATTATACTTGTATGTCTTACATGATTTGATTCATCCATAGGACCTGAGTACAACATGTTATTGCTGAAATATATTCTACTTATTTTGTGGAAAAGGATATTGAAGACTACTTCTTTCTCAACCAAGACACCAGACAATCACCTAAGAAGAAGGATGATCCACTCATACTTCTTATATTATCAATGCTTCCTTCCCAATCAACATCTGTGTAGGAGACCATAGTCAACTCATTCCCTTTCAGGTACCATAGTTCAAACTATGTTGTTCCTTTAAAATATCTGAAAATCCTATTTACAGCCATAACATGGGTTTCCTTCAATGTTGCATTATTTGGAGGTTTCTTTGGAGCAATGTATCCTGAAACAACTAAGTTCCAAACGTAAAACCCCTATGCCTATAAAAATACGCTCATTCTTGAGCTCTATATCTCATAATATGTCTCATCGGATAATGGTGCTATATCCATGAATGTTTGTAAGGATTTTCCTTCTAGTGATTAGATTGTTTCTAAAGGAACTTGCTCTTATACCAATCGTTGGAATATTCACCAATATTGAGAAGGGGGTGAATCAATATTAGGCACTTTTTACCATTTTTAATTAAAACATGTAAGCATTAACATATCAACAATTTATCACTTATAATTGCATTCAAGATATTGTTGCATTCAAGATATCATAAACATATAACCACAGATACACAGTACACAAGAACTTTACATGGAAACCCAAATGCGAGAAAACCACAAAACGCTTTTTAATGTATTCGAAGATTACATCCAGTGGAAGCACAAACTTCCAAGATTATCCAACACCAACTAGAAGGAGGCACCAACCCCCTAGTTTACGGGATCCAACCCAAAGGAAGCTACAACTCCCTATATTCTCCATCTTCAACTGGAAGGAGGATCCAACCCCCTTTGTTTGCCCCTTCCTTTCACCCTTATATATATATATATATATCAACTTGCCACTATTATTGTCAATGATACTAATACATCATCATCATAAAAAAATAGTTCCACATAAATCTTGTGCCAACATCTCCAAGAATATTCCTCAAATCATGTTCCAAAATATCAATATATGCCTCAAATCATGTACCAAAATATCCAAGATAGGCCTCAAATCATGTGGCAAAATCTCAAGATATGAGCGTCAAAACATATAAAAAGACATACATTTAATCATGTGAAAAACCTAATGCACGAGTTCTTATATCATCAAACCTTCCTTAACTTGGACATCAAGATAAGAACTCCTTCGTCAAACCCTTCCTCAACCTCTCGGAACTAGACCAAGCAACACACGGGGCCTCGCATGACAAGGTTTGGACAACTGTAGGTTCCTCGCGAGACACCCTATACTTGACCCGCGGGGGTCATCTCAAATAGGGTTCTCGAAAACCCTTCTATCATTCGTAACTATGAGTATTCCCTCCTTCGTACAACTCAGCTACCACACTTGTGCTAAGAGATCACAAGCTTCCATGATGAAAATGAGAGCACTTCCAAGTACCTCCTTTACTTGATTTTAGGGCCGACCTATAACTTCTTGTTTTCAAAACTTTTTTCCTTTACTTGACTTTAGGGTCGACTTATAACTTCTTGTTTTCAACAGTTTTAGGGGAAATTTTTACATGATCATCTTTAAGAGGGCATATCTCCTCAACCATGAGGAACCACGTTTCATGCCACCTGGCGTTGGAAATGACTTAATGAGGAATATTAATATATGGGGGTTCTGTATACATTTTAAATGTCCTTTATACTCTTTTTATTCAAAAAACTATGGGGCTTCTTGACTATACCTTGATGGATTCTTGTGGGTTTCTTCAAAACATCTTCTCTTTAGAGCCATGCTTAAAGTTATGCCATAAGGGGGGAACTTTGGAGACTCCTTCAAGTAATCTCATAGGATTCTTCATGTTGATGACTACCTTTGATATCAATGACAACACCATTCAATAGTGTAATGTAAAATATATGCAGGTTTTTAGTTTCTTATCTAACTATTCAAAATCACCTTACAAATTATCTACTAAGTAACCAAGGAAGTAGAGCTTTTAACTATGAAAAAGAATTGCAATTCAAAGAATCAACACATACTTGGTCCTAAATAGTTATAAATCATCACTATGTAAAATGAAACAGTTACAAAAGATTTCTGACTTTAGAATTCAACTAATGAGTTTTGCAATTGAAACAAGTTTTAATCCATTAGATAGTTTGTATGAACAACTAGTATTGTGTTTTCACACCACACAAAATGATAAACAACGAAATTCAAAGTATTAAAATCAGAACACATTCAATTAACTGTAACCAAAATAAAACAAATGAAATATGAGCAATCCAAACTTAAGAGGACCCTCCTGGCTCAGTTACATGTTGCTAAAATGATTGTATGAAATAAATTGTCAAATAAACACTAAACTATGAACTTCTCATGAGATGCACAGAAAATGAATTCTCCAATCAACAACAGAACCTTATATTAATCATATCAAGAATGTTTTCTACATAATCGAGATTGTCTTTCGTTGTTAAACCCATGGGTATTTATACAATTACAACATAGAGATCATAGAAACTTCTAATGTGAGTTTTTTGAGCAAATAACTACAATTCAGATTTCATAGAATAATGTTGCGATCCACATATGAGAAATTCAAGGTTGCACTCATGAATTTCTCATACAAAATATCAATATATGATCTGTTTGATCCTTTTAAACTCAATCCATAGCTGCTTCCAAAAAATCCTTTATTGATCTACATCTTCATCCATACTCTGCCACCACTTTGACTACATCTTTGGCTTCTCTCTTTTGCTAATACAGAAGGTGATGGGTTGAACTTAACAGGTGGAGAAGTTGGAGGATACCATTTTCCATCTCTTTTGATTCATATTTTTTTTGTATCATGCCTGCACCTATATAGAATTGCAACTCATCTACAGAATCATAGACTGGTTATAGAACATTTATGTTTATGCGGCTACAACATTTAGATTGTTTTTACAAAAGAATGCATGAAAAAATAAAAAGAATGGACATTTACTTGGTTTTTATCCTTTGTATCTTAGAACATGATTCCATATAAAAATGATAGTGATGGATTATAAGATAGTGAATATGGCAGGCTTTTGAGAGTATGATGATCAAAGTAAGTGACAAAAATGATGACAAAAAGAGTTTATTCTACGGGTTCAACAATCATGATCCGGATTTATAAATGGAACAAAATGAAATACAGATGCATAACAAAGAAACACACAGAGATACAATAAAGATTGACTTATTTCAATAAACAGAACTTGTTGAAACTATAAAAATGCAGACTAAAACAAACTTGCTCGAATGGTGGAAACTTATCTCCAAGAATATATGTAATGGCTACACTCATTCGCAAGAACATGAGTATAATGAGGTTCCAAAGGCCTTTCTAACATAAAACATAAAAGAGAAAAGACTAAACATCCAAAACCCTAACCCCAGGAGATGAAACAACAAAAGGTTTGTGGGCCCTAATGGGGGTAGTTGATACGTCAACTTCTCGAGAGTGTAACTTTTGCATACGATCTTTGTTTGGGGCGCTCGATACAGCATTGGAAAGGTATAGCTGAGGAGTACGTATTTTGTTTGTCCTAGCAACTACCTTTCGCTACATGTTGAGCGTTGTTGAGCCCAAAAAACATCGTTTAGGGCCTCAAATCGGCCCTGGAAGTTTGGGACCCGAAAAACTATCAAACAACTGCCAAAATGGAAATTGTTCTTTAAGCTAGTAAAATATGTGAGTGGCCACCGATATCGACCTAGATCAAATACCTATCAAATCAATGTATACTAATCTATGCAATTTTCTTCACATTGCATACTAACCTCAAAATAAAGAAAAAAAAAAACCTAAAAAAAAAAAAAAAAACTTTGATAATAATAATATTAAATTAAAAAATAATATTATAATCAAATCACAATAATAAACTTAAAAAATATATATATATTATATGAAACTTTTATTTCATTAATAATAAACATAAAAAACATCTTAAATATGTTTTAGTTCTTTATTAAAAATTTTAATTATTTTAATACAAAATTTTATGATCGACATATCCTATGTCAAAGTCATACGATCAAATTATTAAAATATCAAATCACATAATCAAGAAGAAAAACTAATTATACACTACATCTACAAGCTTGATTTATACGTTTATATGTTCTCTATTTATTTACACTATGAGTTTTAAGCCATACCCTATGTCAAAAACATTCGATCAAATTATTAAAATGTCAAATCACTTAATCAAGAGGAAACAATAATTATACACTACATCTACGAGCTTGATTTATAAGTTTATATGTTCTCTATTTATTTAGACTGAGTTTTAAGATTTCCTACTTTTACAAAGAAAATTTTCATTCTCATGAGTGAAGTGAATTATCAAATGGTATATTTTCTCTAGATTTCCTACTTTTACAAAAAAAAAATTCCATTCTCATGAGTGAAGTGAATTATCAAATGGTATATTTTCTCTATTTATTTAGAGTATGACTTATGACTTTTAAGATTCCCTACTTGTTAATTCAAGAGCATTACAAAGGAAATTTAATTTTCATAATTGAAGTGAATTATTAAATTGTATACAATTGACTTTACCTAAAATTTGAATGGTACCCTTTTTTTTTTTTTTACAAAGAATAATATTTTTTCTTTATTAAATATAATAAATCTATGTGATTTAAGTGTTATGTATTTTCAAGGATATGAATAAGTGTTATGTATTTTCAAATATATTAAAATCTGGGTGAATACGTGGTCTTACATCTTCTCAAATTACTTCATTGAAGTATCTTCACCAATATATCAAACAAAATAAAGCTGGTTTTCCACAATGAATCAAGCAGAATCAAGTTATTTGTCTATTTTTTATTACTAAAAGGTGTACAAATGAATTTAGCTTTGAAAAACAAAGTCTCAATGTCATATATATATATATATATATATTTGAGTGTATTAATAGGTTTCTAAAATTTGAGTGAAATAGATTTTATATCTCCTCAAATTATTTCAATAATGTGTGATGAACAATATATTATCTTCATAAATATATCAAATAAAATTAATTTGGTTTTTCACAATGAATTAAACAAAATCAAATTAATTGTTGGTATTGGAAACCCTTGCATTGACAATGCTTCCTAATTAAAATTATGATAAATTTAGATTAAATACATACAATAAAATTAACATATTAATTTTAATCCCCTTTATTGAGACTTTGTCTAAATAAAACTCCAATATGCATAGTTATTGAAAAGCATACACTTGAATTTAGTTTTTAACAACAAAGTTTCAATGCCAACAATATATATATATATAACCTAACAAATCCATGTGACTTGAATGTTACAAGTGATTTTAAAATACAAATAAGTTTCTAGAATTTGGGTGAATGGATTTTACATCTCTTCAAATTACTTCAATCATATGTATTTATCAATATATTATTTTTATTAATATATAAAACAAAATCAAATTAATTTTTCACAATAAATTATACAAAATAAAATTAATTGTTACTATTGAAAATCATTACATTGACAATTGTTGAAAACAGTCGCGCGCGCGCCCCCGAGCTAGGTCTGTTGGTCGCCTCTGCGCGCCCCTGAGGCTGTCAAGCCAAGTATTTCGTTTTGCAGCTTTCCCTCGGCCCGATGGAAGCTCCAGGGGACCCCGATCTGCCCCCAGAGGTCCAGGCATTCAGAAAAATGGTAGCAACGGGACCAAAGCGGACGCCCTCAACGTCTCAGCAAAAGTTCGTAAGGAAAATGGATTCCATCCCCACGGTGGCTCTGCCAGAGGAGGAAACTTGCAAAGCAGCCCTGAACTTGGCCGAGAGAGGTCTAGAGAAGTGTATGAGAGCAGGTTGTGAGCCTGCAGCCTGCTAAAAGCAGGTGGAAGATTGGACCTGAAGGCTGGAAACCCACAGTCAAAGAGAGGAAGTTAAAAGCTACTTTGTAGAAGGAGCTTTAACCGTTTTGTCTTGAGAGCTTGAGATGGGGGCGATGATGATAGGCCGACTTTATGGATCCCTGGGGACTCTACTAAATGAGTGGACTCAGGACTTCGATCCCACTCAAGATGTGCCATCTGCAGTCCCTGTTTGGGTCAGGATTCCACATCTTCCGCTTCACCGTTGGAACCAAAAATCTCTCCAGATCATCGGCAACAGTTTAGGAAAATACATAGACCATGCAGCAAGAAAGGACTAGTATTCGTGTGCTCGAATCTGCTTAGAAGTGGACTTAGAAGAGGGGGCTGGGAAAGCGTCAATCTCCACTTGGTATTTGGGTGGACGTCACATTACAAATTTGGATTATGAGCAAATACAACTTTTAAGTCACGGTTTCTTACATCATGGACCAGGAACTTGCAAAACATTGCAAGAGAAAGAGTAGAGGCAATTAGCATAATGGGGAATCATGGACAGTTGAAAAACAAACACAAAAAAAGATAAAGGGAAAAGTGGCAAAATAGTATCCCGGCCGATTAAAGTAACGAACAAAGGATCACGGCAAAGAACGACAAATGTCCGGGGACAAGCAAGCCAAAACAAATAGAAGAGAGGAGAATGGTGAGCAGGGCATAAACCCCACCCTCGACAGAATTGGGAAGGAAAAGAGCTTCTGGTAGGGGACAATCAAGAGCTGACCCTTCAAACCCCTTCATATCGCAGAAATATAAAGAAAAAACCGGAGAGCTTCGAGGTTCTTGAGAGGATATGAAACCTTTGGCGTCCCTCGAAGAAGAGCTTGAGGAAGGAAGTCAAGTAAAGAAAGAGAGGGAGGAGGAATGAAAGGTTCGAGGAGCCACAAAGGCGGCCATTATAGAAATGTCTATAGGTAGAAATATCATACCAAGACCTCCCAAGGGAGGTTCAGCTAACAAGTAAATAATGAAACTTCGTCTCACAGGTGTGAGGGTTTGGGGAATCCTCAAAATAGAAATAGGGATCTTTTGAGAAAGCGAGATCCCTAGGATATTCTAATGCTCCGGAGACCAAAATAGGGGAGAAACCATACGGAAATCAGCGGATCAAAGTGGAACAAAAGTAGGTAAAGGCTGATCGATTCAAGGGGGACCTCAGGAGGACAACTCTTTGGACAGCTTGACATCTTCCATATGAATAAGCACTACGAAACTCAACACTGGATTCTTACGGAGCTGAAGAACAACACAAGTTAGTTAACCATCTCTCTTTTTAATCTATATGTTCCAGTTTCTTATGCTAAAAAACGAGAATGATGGAACTCTTATACGACCTTCTTTGGGCCAGAACTCTCCAGTAACGGCTGACTATCATTATAGCGGGGGGATCTGTATTGTAACAAAGCAAAGAGAGGGGAGGCTCCAGAGACCCTATCTTTGCCAAGGAGGTGAGGAAATTATAGATCTGGGATCTCTTAGATTTCAGCCCCATCCAGGGCATCTACTTGGTCCAACAACAGGGTGGGTGTGGATCACATATCTGCCCGCTTAGACCGTTTTCTTGTGAAAAGCTCCATAATGATGAACAAGAAGATCATCATTACAAAAATACCTTAAACTTTCGGAGACCATAGCCAATACAGCCACTCTGGAGAGATGAAGAGGGATGAAATTCATTAGTTTCGATTGGAAAAGTGACCCTTTATTGGATCGGCAATTGTTGATTTTTAGAAGCGATAGGTAGCATGGGCAAGACTTTCACCGGGGATCATCAAACATATCTGGGAACAAAGCGAAAACCACAAAAAAGCGTTGAAGGGCGGATGAAACCATTACCTACTAAACAAAGAAGAAGCGATCCGATCAACTGCCGCGAGCTTTTCAAATCGGTCATGGAACACAAATCACAGTGGCGGAAGAAGTAAAATGACGTCTACATTCAAACATTAGAAGGGAGGAAGAACTTTGGAGACTTAAATCCATAAGTCTTTGGCTGAAGGCTGGGGACAGGAATACCTCATATTTCCACCGGCAATACAAAGCGAGGCTGTCCAGGAATCACATAGCAAAAATAAAAACAGAGGATGGCCAAATCTGCAAAGGGTTCAATCAAGTCAAAGCCACTGCAGAATCCTATTTCAAAAACTTATATAGAGAAGACACTTTAAGTAGCGAAGAGGAAACAATAGATCTTCTCTCCAACATCCCGCACCTTATTAGTTCATAAGATAATGATCCTCTCTGCCAGCCTCCTACTGAGGAAGAAATATCCAATGTAATCTGGTCCACGAATGGAGACAAGGGCTCCACGGGCTGATGGTTTTCAATACCACACTTTTACAAGACTGGCAGCATATCATTAAGATCTCCTTAAAATGATGTCGGAGACATGTAAACCGAAGGGTTGGTGGAGGAACCAACTCCAAATATCTGGCTTTAATCCCCAAAGACACCAATCCTGAATCATTTGCAAGATTCAGACCAATATGGTTACAGCATCTTTAAAATCTTGGCAAAACTTCTTACCAAACAGGATAAAACCTGCGCTAAAAGAATGATCACCCATTTCAAAGGCGGTTGTGGAAGGCGGTATTAGGGACAATGTAATTCAAGTCCGGAGATTACCTCCGACATACAACGGAGCGAAGAATGTTGATAAAATTTGGACCTTAGCATTCGACGGGGTCAACCATTCATTCTTACATAGTTCTAGCGCTTCTCTCTTTCGGATTTTCGTCCCAGTTTGTACAAATGATCAAGGCATGTATTGACACACCATGGGTTGCACCCCTTGTCAATGGTCATCCCACTGGATTCTTTCAGACACAGAGGGGCATAAGGCAGGGATGCCCTCTGTCTCTCATACTCAGCCATGGCGGACGCCTTGGTAGAAATCCATTCACCGAAGGGCGGGTTGGAAATATTCGGTCTCAAATCCTCCGGTAGGGGCGAGAACTTATAAACCACGCGCACTGCGGATGACTCCCTCTGCCTTTCGGAGGAGCCTCAATAGAATAGCTTTCGAGAGCCATCGATTTGAAGTTCTAAAACTATAACGCGAGATCCGGGGTAATCAATAATGATACAAAAAGTGAAATATAAATTGCGGAATATAAGCCACGAGGAACTTCGAAGGCATCTCTACCACCATACCTTTCGGGTTTAAAGGCCTGGCGAAAATTGGGAAGAATTGATTATCTTCGGGCTCCGTTATCGGTTGTGAGTGGCAACAAGCGATCGATTATTGGGCCGAGAACCTCATTTAAAATTAAAAGAAACGGAATAGCGGTGATGGGGTGGATTTTGGCTATGAGGAGGCGACAAGTTCGGCTCATCATCGTACTTTCGGCGGTCCACTATACCGGTTGCGTTTCTCTTAAACTGAGCGGTAAAGCAGCGGATCTCAAGCTCATAGAACTTTCCCGTATGGAAGGAGAACGCGAAAACAAAATGCATCTCACGAGGTGAATTAGGTCCAGACCAAAGGCGGAGGAGCTTACAAATTAGGGACGATCTTGCCAGTAGTGCGGGATGAAGATATTTTTGGAAGTTGATTGATGACCCCGTGCACCCGGTGAGCTCCACTTTGAGAGAAAAATATGGAGTAAATAGTTCGCTCAACAATCTCCAGGTTGATATCACTGCAAATTGCACGCAAATGTGGAAGTTGTGTTGCAAAAGCAACAAATTCATTAAAAAGTTGGTTATGCAATTCAGCAATGGCAAAGAAACGTCAATCTGGAAGAGAAAGCATAATGGGGAAGAATTGCTGGATGAAAAGTAATGGTAAAGTGCGGACCACGAGAGAATGGTACAGATGCAGTGTCGGGGCTTTATGACCTTTCAAAATGGGATCGCGAGGGTAGAAGGGATGGGACTTTCGGGTACCTCCTCGTTTAACACGATATGATCCATTCTTGACCTGGCGGAGGTATTTGCCCGATAATAGAACCATAAAGGTGGATGGGGGTTAGGGCGATTTGAATTTACCGCCGGGATATAGAGCTTTCTGGGGCATCAAAACACCGACCATGCCTTTCAGAGCTTTTTGGAAAGTGCAGGACCAATTATCCATCCAAAGTGAATTTCTTTTTCCGGACCCTTATGCACAACAAAATCCTCACGGGAGACAACATGGAAAAAAAAGGAACATAGTGGGACCCCATCGGTGTGCGCTTTGCAACAACAACTCTGAAACATCTCAACATCTTTTCATGGGCTGCACCTTCGCCAAAGAGATTTGAGGGCTCTTTCTTCAGGATTTCCAGATTATTATCCCCCCCCAGAATTCGGTTGCAAAACTTTTTGCCTCTTGGAATCTAATCTACCCCCAGCGCATTCCATCTAAATCTTTCTAGACCAAAATATGGACAGCGATGCCAAAGTATGTTCTATTTGGCCGATTTAGTTTGGCCGTGTGTCGAGATGATATTGAGGAAAGCAATCGTTGCAAGTGGCAAAATAAGTCCTTCCTCACAGGCGGCTGGCGCAACAATATTTAATAGAGGATCCTTTGTTACTTCCAGATGAAAAGAGGTGGTTAAGCCAGCTGATCCCACTTCCAAGTAAGCTTTTTCCTTCACCAAAAGCGACCAATCTAGGAGAATGGCCGAATAAGAGTTGATGAGTCAAATTTCGATCATGAAGGTGGAGGTCAAAAAACTTAACCACAATCTATGCTGGCGGAGACATCTAAAGGAAATCCGAGGTGCGGTAGGAGCAGGGGGTCTGCCTCTCAGGATGGGACTTCGAAAAGAGTTTCTACTTGGGAATTGGGGCCAATCTAACAGTGAAGGCTGAAATGTTGGGGTACAAAGCACTGCCTCTACGCCGAGAAAAGGTGTCGAATTTACAGGGTCTTGAGGAATTTCGAGGTAATAATAAAGCTAAACATGAATACAGTTATTAATGTGACCCTAAACAAAATCTAGAAAGGCTGAAGGTAAAATTTACTAGACTTCGGTGGTGCAGAATTTTACCACATCTTAAAGAGTTGGTGAAGGCGATACAATGGCGAACGAAGGCTCTCTTGTGAAGACATATAATTATAAACAGCAGAAATCTATTATCAAATCCCTTGAGAAATGTTGCCCTTCAAAAGCATTTTGCTGACTAGAAATCAGCATTGTAATAGGTCGCCTACGACAAGACCCACTTTCTTTCAGGTTAATAAATCCTAGCGTTCGGTTCAAAAAAAAAAAAAATAAATAAATAAGCCAATCATTGTGAACATTATCTCAAAAAAAAAAAAAAAAAAAATAAATAAATAAATAAATCATTACATTGACATTATCTCCTAATTAAAATAATGAAAAGTTTGGATTAATTCCATACAATGAAATTGTCATATTAAAATTATCATATTAACTTTCTTCCTCTTTATTAAAACCTTGTCTAAGTGAAACTCCACCATGCATACAATGAAATTGTATGCATTAACTTTCTTCCCTTCATTGAAACCTTGTCTAAGTCTAAGTGAAACTCCAATATGCATAGTTACTATTGATATGCTTTTAATTTTATGACTGAATGATCAATATTTACTGAAACCTTGTTGCAAGCACCAAGTGTTCGTATGTGGCTAGCACTAACAATGTTTGGTCCCTTTGGCACACAAATTCAACACAATGGTATCAATATATGATGTAATATTTAATATCTCTTTAGTATTCAAGAGAAAATTTATGTATTGTGTTAGGTAGTAAGGTGAAAGAAATGGCACAATCACTCTCATACATATTCCATGAGGTGCAACTTAAACTTATTATTATAGTTAATTTTAGTCTACTAGTTTTTGGAAATTTGTTACATGAACTTTATCGAGATTTTGAGGTTAAAGTAACAAAATATTCTCCATGTCAATGGATAAAAGATGATCCCTCACAACCTTTGTTTATAATTGGTCCCAACTTTTAAAAAACATAATCAACTTTTGCTTTATTAAGGATATAAGGACTATAATCCGTTTATTTCATGTGAACACATGGACGGAAAATATTTGACTTAATGGTGTGATTTTTTTGGAAACATTGAAATGAACCAAATTTTTAAATAATATGAAGGAAAAGTTACTAAATTTTGATTTAGGATTTATGTGAGTTTTTTAAGTTAATAATTTAGGTTTAATTTTTAATAGCTATAAAGTTATTATAGTTTCTTATCATGGATGAGTTAATTTTTAAATATATATTATATTGAATAATTATTTATGATTTAATAAGAATAATTTAATGTTAAGGTTATAATTGAGTTAGATATTAAATTAATATATGAGATTTTTTTGTTTGTGGGATAAGAAATCATTTTTTACATGATTTGATTATTAAAGTTTATGGTATTGTATATACTCTATTCATTTAAAATTTTGAAAGAGAAAACACATATTCTTAACTATTAAACCCACTCAAATTATAATTTATAAAATTAAAATAATGAAATTTTAATTATTTAATAAAAATAAATAAATATATAATTTAAATTGGTAAAATATCCAAAAAGTATACATGTCCATCATATACTCTCAGTGATCTAACCTTTAGATTATGAAAGATTCTTTTAAAGTATGAATAAAGTGTTTGTTTCGTTGTTGTAATGTGTATGGTTTCATCATATATTTAATTTTGAAGGTGGCCTACTTTAGTGTATGTACCTTGTTGTAATCATTCTCTAGCATTTCCTTTTCTAACAGTTTGGTTACAACTCTTTATGTGGAATAAAATAATTTTGTGTAGGGTTATATATATATATATAGAGAGAGAGAGAGAGAGAGAGAGATTTATTAGCTAAGTTGGCTCATGAGGGCTCACTTTTAAATAAATTGGTGCTAAAACACATTAGCTACATGCCTATTCTGGCACTTATTAGGGTGTTGTATGAACACCCAAAAGTTCTAGAAATGATATCTTTTTCATAAGAAACTAGTTGGGAACATTGAGAATGTTCCGGGGGCTCCCAATTTTGTTCATGGGGAAATGGGGCATTTCCTACACTTTCCAAAGATGCATTGGTACCTTGTCTAGTAATAATAATTTGACGAGAATGTATCTTCTCAAGCATTTTGGTATGGTGTTTTGGTTAAGAATCCATATCTATAGGTAGGAGGTCTTAAATTCCAATTCCCAAGTGGCATTCTCTTGATCATGGCAACTTTGTTCTAGGGATAAAAGATTAATGACATAGATATACATTTCCAAACAATGACTTTAGTGTGTTGTTTAAGTTCCAACCACAAAACAATATTGCTAGATTGTGACATTTCATTCAAAGGATTACAAGATCAATTATATGGACCACACCTTCCTAAACACCCCAATTTGTTATTTTGGCTAAGAATCCATTTCCATAGGTAAAAGGTTTTGAGTTGCAACCACTAAGGAATTTAGTTAGATCATTACAACCCTTTTCACAAGAAAAATAGAGTTATGATGTTGGTTCGGTAATGAACACATCCCTTTAGTGTTTGGGTTAAGTATCCATGTCCACAAACAAAAGGTCTGAAGTTCCAACCCCTAAGCAAGCTTCCTAGGTCATGATAGCTCTATTCATAGAAATAATAAATTAATGACATGAATACCTTGTTAAAAATCCCAATTGAGAATTTTTGGTTAATGATAAATATCCATAAATAAATAGCTTTGAGTTCCAACCCCTTAGCGATCTTTCCAGATCTTGAAAACTTTATTAATGGGAATAATATATTAATTACATGAGTACCTTTTATATTACATGAGCCCAATGTTTTCTTTTAGAATCCATATCTACAAGAAAAAGGTCTTGATTTCCAATTCCTAAGTGCTTTTGGTATATCATCCATAGGTAAAAGGTCTTGTGTTCTAACCCCCAACTGATATTTTTAGATCATGACAACTATGTTAATAAGAACAAAATATTAACGATGCAAGTACCTTATCGAACACCCTAATTTGGTATTTTGGTTAGGGTCCATATCCACAGATAAAATATCTTGAGTTCCAACGAAGCAATCTTACTAGATCATGACAACTACATTCACAAAACTTGATCTAGTGTTTTGGTTAAGTTTCCATATCCACAAAAGAAATATCTTTAGTTCCAACCACTGAAAATCTTGCTAGATCATGAAAACTCTATTTGAATGTGAATAAAAAATTAATGATGTGGATACCTTGCTTAAATCCCTAGTATGTTATTTTGAGTTAAGGATGAATATCCATAGGTAAAAGGTCTCAAGTTCCAATTCTCAATTGATCTTGTTAGATCTTGATACCTTTGTTCTAAAGAACAAAATATTAATGACATAGGTACCCCATCAAACATCTCAATCCAATGTTTTATTTTAGAATCCATATTCCACATATACAGGTAAAATCTCTCGAGTTCCAACCCCAAGAGTTTTGTAGATTGCAATAACATTTTTTTCCAAGGAAAACCTCATGGAGAAATCATCGGGCACTTCCCTAAATTTTGTGGATGGTACCCAATATAAACCAATCAATATTGATTATGGTGCTTGATCTGATAGGGAGATGGAGTGAGGCACGCAATAAAGGAAACTAGCTTGGAGGATTGACCCCAAGACCTCTAGCATGAAGGTTAAAGTGCTAAACCACTTGAGATAGTCCACAACACTAGATCATGATAACTTTGTTCATAAGAATAAACGATTAATGATGTGGGTACCTTAATAATCATCTTTGTCTAGTATTTTTGTTAAGGATCTATATCTACAAGTAAAAGATCTCGATTTTCAAACCCCAAGTAGTCTTGCTAGATCATGACAACTCCATTCACATGAATACAAGATTAATGACTTGGTTATCTTGTTGAACACTCTCATTTGGTGTCATGGCTAAGCATCCATATCCATAAGTAAAAGGTCTTTCCTTCCCACCTCCAAGCACTCTTTCTCATTGAAATAACTCGATTCGTGTGAATACAAAAATCTATGAAATATCCACAAGTACAAGATTTTACCTTCCAATTCTCAAATAATCTTTTTAAATTATAATAACTAAAATCACATGAATAAAAAATTAATAATGTGAATTCTTTATTAAACACCTTATGCTTTTACCCAAACAAACAAACTTGTTAAATCCTAACAACTATAACTTAAATAACTTACCAAACACCATAATAAAATCTATATCCCCAACTTAAATAACTTACCAAACACCATGATACAATCTATATCCACATCTCAAAGATAATAGGTATGACTTGCCCATATATTAATATTGTATATCACTCTAAATATCCTTTTGAAATTAAACCCGTGAACAACGTAAGGTATCTCTTTTGCAAGAAATTGAACTCCATTCCCTTATCTAATTGTTCCTTTTTGGAATTAAGTGACCTTTACTTTTGGGAAGAAAACCAAGTATGGGAGGAATTGGGTCTATATCAATTCTACAAGTCCATGGGCCCAAAACATATGGGT
The DNA here is from genome assembly GCA_010110895.2 of Picea sitchensis. Lineage (NCBI taxonomy): Eukaryota > Viridiplantae > Streptophyta > Pinopsida > Pinales > Pinaceae > Picea > Picea sitchensis. The sequence continues at coordinate 11,648 of SNQJ01S0030486.1, read as the reverse complement.
ATATACCTTGCCCATATATGCTATGTTAATTAGTCATATGGGTATCAACCTCACCAATAGATGTTATGATAATTAGTTTAAAAGTCTTGTTAATTAGTTTAAAAGTCTTCTTCAAATAAGAAGTTTTTTTATAAATTTAAGAGATTTTTTTATAAATTTAAAGGAATTGATAATTGATCCAAGTTCAAATCTGTTTAATTATTATTATAACTTTTAAACTAATATCAACAATCTATAAACCAATATTTAGTAAAAAACTTATAATTTAGTAAGAGATGAAACATCACACATTCACTAAAAAGTCTCACTCATGAAATGTCTACCTTTTAACCTTGTCACAAATGAACAAAATTTCATTAAAAATCTGATCTTGAATGGAAAGAGTGCCAAACCTACCTAGTAACCATTGGAACAAACCACCTCAAAATATTTCTCATATTTATAAAGATAAAGGTAAAAACCAAACTATATGATATGGGTCAAAGCTCTATCTTGGCTAAGTGGGAGTCTAACGTATAAAATTTTGGGCATGGACTTCAACTTTGTGTTTGCTAGGTGGCAGCCTCCAAATGGTAAAGTACTTGAAAATATTCTACCAAAAAAGACCCATAAAAATGAAAAATAGAAATTTTAGGTCAAAAACTAGAATGTAGTCTAAGCCTTGGGGATATACCTTTTCTCTTTGTTTTACCAAAATAACGTGTAGTGGGTGGAAGGAATAAAGTAAAGAAGCTTAAAAAAATGGAGAAGAACGAAAATGACACGGACCGTGGCAATCATTTTACACGTCATCTTTCAAACAAGTGGTTTCTTAAGATTGACCGAAAGCTTGGTAATTGATGTGGTGCGGGTGGAATAACCTGTCAAAGGCGGTAGAAGTACGTGTCATGTTAAAGCAAGAGGCAAATATTCATTGGCTCGGCCAAAATCGATGATGTCGATACCTAAATTAGCGGCCGCTAAATTCAGGTCCGTATTATTCTTGCATTAATTTCCGTGTTACGTTAATCTAATTTCAAATTGACGGCGGTGGAAGGAAGGGGCTGTGAGAACGTGGATGGTGTGTGGTTCCCTTGTACCCCATCGAGCGCTGAGAGGGTAGCCCCCCTGGTCAGCCGCTGTCCGAGCATCCTCCTCTTCATGTTCCCCATGGACCGCTTTTTATTCAACACTCGTGTGCGTATGACAAACAGGTAGGGTCATGTGACGCAATGGTTAGCCCCATCCCAACGTGACTGTGCCCCAGTCTTGTCCAAAACTATAATTTTGATTAAAGTGGAAATTTTATCATTTCTGAAATTTAATTTAAATTTAGATTAAATTAAAAATTTTAAGTTTATGTTTTTTTATCTTTATTTAACTTATTTTTTTTTCAAATCATAATTTTACATTGTTTAAATTGTATTTTTGAATATATAAATTCATTCCAGACTCAAAAAGCTAGAACATTCAAAATATATAATATCAACCACTGAAATATGAAAATTTCTAAATTTTCAAACAAATTTTGGATTTTAGAGAAAAGTTGTCCAAAAAAATATTTTATGAAAAAGACAAAAACTCTAGGGGTCCCACCCAAAAACACCCGCGTACCCGTCGTCCTTGCGTTCTGGGGACTTGGGGACCCTTAGGAAACTTACCCAAATTGTTGGGGACTCCATTGGGGACTCGAGGACTTGTTGGTCGTCCCCAAGACATTCTGGACAGATTTCAGGGATTGGACAATAAGATCATTTTTCCCATCCATTATTTTTGTATTGCATTGAATCTAAATCTATTGTAAAAGTTGTAGCTCAAAACATGGGTTTTGTATGATGGGTTTTGATTTGGGTTTTTGGTGATTTAAATATTGTATTTCAGCAACAATGTTACAAGAAGCAAAGTTTCCATGTCAAAAAAACAAGAAATGCAACATTTCAAAGGGTTGATCCTTATGGTTTCTGCTCTTGTTCTTCTCATTTTTCTGGTCATCTTAGCTTTTAGATATTCTACATGGATTTCCAGGAGTCATTCAACTATAGTGCTTCCACCATTCCAACCTCAAGCATTGTGAAAACAATCAGATAGTAGTGACTTCGATTGGGTACTAAATGTTTGAATAAATTCCTCTTCAATCACCTTCTTAATCTGAAATATGAATCTAATCTTTTTATAGAACCAAAGTGTTTTATAGTGGTTTTCAACACAACCATAAAAATCTGCAAAACCTATTGATAAGGGAATGTCTTTTATGTTTTAACATAATTGTCATTAACAAGAAATACAAGTAAGAAAAACTGCTATAGAAACATTTCTCACTTAAGTTTCCTAAAGCTAAACTACATTTTGTTCTTGTCTAGTAGCCAATAATGAAATATCACTCGACTCTTTTTTAAATTGCTCGAGCTTTTTAAGTATTGGCAAGTGTAAGGGTTGTGCATAATATTGTATAGTATAGCGTGTTATGCTTACAAGCTTGAAGCAACTACAAATGTTTATGGTGAATTTTAATATTTTTTAATATATATTATTGCCGTCCCCAACCCATCGTCCCCTGAAAAATTTGGGGGTGCGCTCTAGCCGTCCCGGGGACACGTCCCCCCGTCCCCGCCATTCCCCAGTCCCGAAAACCAATGCAACATAGCAAAAACTTAAAACCTTGAGAGTACTTTGAATTGTAATATTTGAAATTTAAATCTAATAAAATTTATAAAAGAAAATAAAAAGTCTTTTCTATAGTAATAGCTTACTTCTTATTTGTTACTTTTTATTTTTTCCACATAAAATTTCACTTTATATTTATATCGACATAAAAAATTCCTTTGATATTCTTGGATTGATTCCATCACAAACTACTTTTGAGAGTTCTATATCCCCTGCAGTGACTCCAACTAACTCTATAGGAACCAAAATTACATTGACATGAAGAAGACATCATATTACAGGATCATACTACTACAAAAAAAGACACCCCAAAAATAAACACATAATATAGTCTCTGTGGGCCTCCCCTATGACTTCTAATATAAATTTAAAAACATTGTTGGGCCCTCATGGCCCTCTTCACATAGATAGTAAGCAATGATCCCAGATTTCTTTTGGAGAGACAATTTGGATAAATTGTCTGATTTTTTTCTCTTTAAACATGGGCAAAGGAAATAGTTGTGAAGAGCTTGATAAGATCAGATATCCTATCTTTCTAGCAGACTAAGGTGACAACCTGTAAAGTACCTTTTCTCTTCAGCCAATCTATGACTATTTTGGAGGTCTTCAAGGACAAGAATATCGGAGATTGAAAGCCGAGATGTCAAGGTTAGTAAAGCCCATACCCCCATAAGCTCAACTCTTGTGTTTGTTCCATGTCCACAATTTAAAGTCCATTTATATGTTGTTTGTTCAATGATCTTTAACACCCCGCCAACCCCACATTGATCACCATCAACCCCACTTTGATCACCATTTTGTTGTGTAGCCCCATCAAACCACCCAATAATATATTGACCAGGTGTAACACTCACAAGAGCTCTTGAGATTTGTTCTTTTTCCTGGATCCGCCCACTGCGCCTAATGATTTGTGCACCACCTTCTAAATGGAAGGATTCCCTGACTCAAAGATGAAGTAGTTTCTTTCTATCCAAATGTACCAACAAATAAACGCTGGCAAGAAAAGATAATATATATTCTGATCATTCTAGTTTTTAAAGCACTCTTCAACTGTTGCCTCGTTCCACCCTGATGTGAGAGATTGAGCAACTTTAATTCTATCCCAGATATAAATAATAAAAGGACAATTTACAAACATATGATTTGCAGTCTCTCAATTACTTTTACATAGGTGGCATAAACCTGACCCTATAAAGCTGACCAAAATAGTCACCACCCATCCACTTTAATACATCTAATTTGTCTAACATTGTACTCCATAACCAATCAAAACTCTTGCGAACATTTAATCAAAGCTCTTCTGAACATCTCCCATACTATCCCTAAATCTCTAGCCAGGACCAAATCTAGAATAAAACATGTCAAAATAAATTTGGTAGAAATCTAAACGTTCGTTATAATACCATTGGATCAAAGTAGTTTTTCCAATAGATTTTGATGACCTCTGAAGAGACCTATCATCTTGGATTTTTGGGTGTACAAGACTCAATTATGATCACTCTTTATTTTGATGACCTCTGAAGAGACCTATCATCTTGGATTTTTGGGTGTACAAGACTCAATTATGATCACTCTTTTCAAAACTCTTGTGAACATCTAATCAAAGCTCTTCTGAACATCTCCCATACTATCCCTAAATCTCTAGCCAGGCCCAAATATAGAATAAAACCTGTCAAAATAAATTTGGTAGAAATCTAAACGTTCGTTATAATACCATTGGATCAAAGTAGTTTTTCCAATAGGTTTTGATGACCTATGAAGAGACCTATCATCTTGGATTTTGGGGTGTACAAGACTCAATTTTAATTTTGATCATTTTTTATTTTTTTTTGGTTATTGTAACTATAATTTGAGGGAGATTTTAGGATCGTCAATTTTTAGCCACTTAGTTGGCTGGATTTTTTAATGTCTTCTTTCAACTGGTTTTAACTTAGGTTGCTATGCAAAACAATACCCATCCAAACTAATCACACTAGTAGGATTTAACGAGCTTTGATCACTCTTAATGAACCCATAAGATTTAAATGTAAAAACTCACCCTTTTTACTAACTTTTTGTTTTGCCATATTACAACGAGAATGAAATTTCGGAAACCATTTTGAGTAATCCGTACAATGGGCCGTACAGAAACCCGCCGTCATCGCCCATCCTAGGGGCGGGCAGTGTCCGACGCCTGCGGACGCTTATTTCCGAAACAGCAACAGCACAAACCCACTGACGTTTCTGCACAGGAATCGAACCTCAGAGGGAGATCTAGTTGAAACAAAGGCAAAAACAAGGCGGAAATTGGAATATGCCTTGCTTGATAAATGGTTGATGACTGTGAAAGGGAATATGCCCTTACAAGTCTCTGTTTTCCCACGACCTTCGCGGTGCCAGGCTCTTCGTGCCCAGACCCACAAGAAGCAGCAGTACCTGATCATGGTTTGGTTTCAACGGGGGCCTAAAAGCTGTAACTCGATTATGCTGCGAATTTCAAGCTGGCTGCAATTCTTTCAACGTCTTCTTCAACCATGCAAATGATTTCAAAGAGAATCGATGCACTATGCATCATCATATATAAAACATAAATGAAATGACCGGACTGTCATTTATTTGCACTGTTTGCGTTGATTTTAGAAAGAATCTCATGAGTCGTGAGTGGACTTTGCAATCAGGTCATAAACAAGTTTTCTTAATATGATCCAAGTATCACAGCATAGATCTGACAATTCTCAGTGTGGAGCTTGATTTGGGATCATTTTTTGTGTTTCTAGTAGCAAATTTCTCCTGCAATCTATAAATTTAATTTTGTAGTATCTTTGGTTCATTCTTTTCATTTTTCACTGTAAAAATTATTCTTTGCTTTATTATACAAATTACATTCTTTGTTTTAGTATACACAGTACAGTATCATTAATGTATTTTTGTACCTTATATAAATTACAGTATTATTACTGTATGAGATTTTCAGATAGAAACAGTGTGAGGAGTTTATCCAGAAACTGTGTGAGGAGTTTTGAAACGTCTAAAGTTTAGAGTGGACACTTCACCCAATTCCATTTATTATAAAAAACAATTGAGTTTCACTCATCATCAAGGACAATTGAGCTTTAATTGTGGCTGATTATAGGTGGAGTGTACACTCTAAAAGTTGAATCTTTCAAAACTCTTCACATAATTTATATCCAGAAATTTCGTACAACATTATGACAAACTATGAAAACATAAACTCTGATACAAAATTATTAACTAACATTATTTGCTTTTCAAAAATTTCATGTACTATTGGTGTGGAGTCTCTAAGGCTGAAATTATGATAAACAAGTATTAATTTAGGGTTTTCTTGGTGAGTTACCCATCCACACCTCATTTATTACTGATTTATTTCCATAATTTTCTAAGTTATGATGATGGACCCAGTCTCACAAGTCCTAAAAGCCTACAATATGTTTCAAAACACAGTGAATCCAGAAACCTATACTAATAAAGTATTATTTTATTATAATGTATCATAATTTCAAATATGGTTTTTATGAATAAATGATATTGTAAAGCATATTTTAAATATGGTTTTTATGAATAATTGATATTTTAAAGCATATAGATATAAATAAGTTGAAGAATTTACAAATGAGAAATACAAATTTCGCACTCCATTGTAAAGCATATTGAGCTTCAATTGTGGTTGATAATGGGTGAAGTGTACACTCTAATCCTTGAACCTTTTAAAACTCTTCACATAGTTTATATCCAGAAATTTCATACAGCATTATGACAAACTATGAAAACATACACTCTGATACAGTGTTATTAACTAGCATTATTTGCTTTTCAAAAATTTCATGAACTATTGGTGTGGAGTCTCTAAGACTGAAATTGTGATAAACAAATATTAATTTAAGGTTTTCTAGGTGAATTATCCATCTACACCTCATTTCTTACTAATTTATTTCCATGATTTTCTAAATTATGATGATGGATCAGTCTCACCCGTCCTAAACCCCTACAATATGTTTCAAAACACAGTGAATCCAGAAACCTATACTAATAAAGTATTATAGCATTCTATCACGATGTATCATAATTTCAAATATGGTTTTTATGAATAAATGATATTGTAAAGCATATAGATACAGATAAGTTGAAGAATTTACAAATGAGAAATAAAAATTTCATACACTCCATTCCACAATTACAGCCTTACCATCTTAATTTTAAACCATTTATACATACAAATCTCACCCTGAAATTGGAATTTCTAAAAGATAAATAATGTTCACAAGAATAGAATATCATAAAAATCGATCATGTCAAAACGACGAGACTTAATGGATGCCTGGTTCTCTTGCAAGTGCCCTAGAGAATCCTGTCCCGCTCCTCTCTATCACGATGCCCAATACACCTGATCTTGAGATAGGAGACCTTGACATACTGGTCAATAATGTGTATGGGATGCTCATCGTATTTCAGACTCGGGTACGTGAGATCGATTGAATTTAAGAAAAAGTTGTTCAGGTTCTATTTCATGTGGCCTATAGTTACATGTTCCCTCCATGGATACAAGCTGATGCCTGTAATTGTCTTTCGTTTTCAATGGTTGTTATTGTGGGGAACGCACCTTTGAATCCGTTGGTGCGTTTGAGATGGAGATGGCAAGAATTAGTGGTCAAGTATTGGTTGGTTGGATGGCTGAGAATCCAGTCAAGTGGAATCTATACCCTTGTCGTATTGGTGAATTTCTGCTTTAGAAATATCCCATTTATGCATCTGACCCATCTATCTTTCAATAGACACCCTTTGTTGTTTCTTCTTTTGCCTTACTTTTCCCTGACGATTTTGCATTTCTAGCAGATTGTGGTAGCGAGTACAAGCCCTGCAAATTCTATACGCGATGGACCATGCAGAGAAGCGGGGAACAGAAGGAACAGCAGGACGTAAATACCCGACCTTCTCACAGGTATATATTAGTATGTCTATGGTGTTTAAATCTTTTCCCCCTTTGGATTCTCGAATTAATTTAGTGATGATCTGCCATGCCTTGCCATGCATATTGAATTGTGTTTATTTTGTTTGTATCAATTTCTGGAGGGTTGGATCTATGATACAGGGCTTTGAAATTTTATGTGCAGACAATTGAGGAGCTAAAGGAGCTCTGCAGTATTGGGTTGCCTGTAACGGCCATGAACGTTGTGGTTTATCTGAGGGCCATGGTGTCCGTCCTGTGCATGGGAAGGCTCGGAAGCCTTGAGCTGGCTGGAGGTGCATTGGCCATTGGGTTCACAAACATTACTGGGTATTCAGTATTGTTTGGCCTGGCATCTGGTATGGATCCTGTTTGCAGTCAGGCATTCGGCTCCAAGAATTGGTCCTTGATAGGACTGACTCTCCAACGAACAATCCTCATGCTTCTATCGGCTTGCATCCCCATAAGCCTCATGTGGATAAATCTGAAAACCATAATGCTGAGCCTGAGACAAGACCCCGGAATCACAGAGGTGGCAAGTGTCTACTGCTTCTTTGCCCTGCCGGACCTTCTGGCAAACTGTATTCTGCAGCCGCTGCGCGTCTATCTCCGTTCCCAAGGGATCACCAAGCCCATGATGTGTTGCTCTTTCTTGGCAGTTCTCGTCCACGTCCCTCTAAGCATCGTTCTTGTATTTGTTCTCAAACTGGGAGTGCCCGGCGTAGCCATTGCTACCTGGTGTACGAATTTCAACATGGTGCTCTTTCTGGTGGTCTATCTACTCTACACAGGTGCCCACAAGAGAAGCTACGTCAAATGGTCCGTGGCTTGCCTTCGGGAATGGTGCCCGCTTCTCAGGTTGGCTCTTCCCAGTTGTTTTGCCGTGTGTTTGGAATGGTGGTGGTATGAGATCATGACCCTGCTAGCAGGCTACTTGCACAATCCAAAGGTAACGGTAGCCACGGCAGCCATTGTAATCCAGACAACGTCGCTCATGTACACTGTACCCATGGCCCTGAGTTCTTCTGTGTCTACTCGAGTGGGAAATGAGCTGGGAGCATGCAAACCCTCCAGAGCTAGGCTCGCTACCTACGTTGCCATGGGTTGTGCGGTCTTTATAGCATTGGTTAGTCTAACATGGACTACGCTTTTGAGATATCTATGGGGCCGAGTCTTCACTAAAGATGAAGGCGTCCTAGCTCTTACGACCACGGTTTTGCCCATCATAGGACTCTGCGAGCTGGGGAACTGCCCTCAAACAACCGGTTGCGGGGTTCTCAGAGGGAGTGCCAGGCCTGCAATCGGTGCTAGAATTAATCTTTGGTCTTTTTATTTTATAGGGACGCCTGTGGCTATTGTTTTAGCCTTTGTTCTTAGGCTTGGATTACTGGGCCTTTGTTATGGCCTTCTGGCAGCTCAGATTGCATGTGCTTTCTCAATTCTATTTGTTGTTCTTCGCACAGACTGGGCATTTGAGGTATTCAAGGCAAAGCAGTTAACTGGCATGGAAAGCGAGCTTGAACTCAGTACATCAGACGAGGAACATGGACTTCTGAGAGAGGAATCAGGATTACCTAGAGAAAAAGAGAACATGCAACAAACAGAGCTCGATCATACGATCAAATAATAACTCCATATCAAATTACCTCATCGAATCTGCCTCCATAAAATCCTGTCATGTCTCACATGGCGATTTGCAGTACGCATGGAGAGTGATTCCTAACATATTACACAGCTAGTGCGTGCCCCCCCCAAAAATATTACTTTGTTTATTAGTTTCAACTGGAAGTGCGAGTCCTTTTTTCTTTCTTGTTCCTCGTCATGGTAATGGTCAGAAGGCAATGAAATTCTTCTGTCCTTTATCTGGTATTTTACAATTATATTTGTATGATTGTAGGAGACAGTTTTGTTTACATTATTGTCCTTTTCAATGTGACTCATGACAATTTGAAAATTGAGTAAAAGCAAAATGCTCTTATTGCAGCTACCACATCACGTTGTTGTTCTTCTTCATTTGTTTTTAGCTTTAGTGGAGACCTTATCATGTTAAGCATAGTTTTTCACAGTCATGTTGGAACTTGTTTCAGAATTTGAAGGAAAGGAGTACAAATGAGTAACTTAGATATGAACGCATGTGTCTGAATGTTTAGGACAATGAAGACACAAATGCTCAAAATTTTATGACTTTCACATATACCCCATAGAGCTTGTAGCTTCTTATCTCAGCCAGATGTCAGAGCATTTCCGGATACTTGAGCACAAACCAGGACAACAAGTGACCTTTCACCACACTTACCCCACACATGTTGCTCAATTTGAAAGACATTGCTATCAATCAATTTAAAAGTCATGATAAGTGCTCATACCTCCAATGGATTTGGAGTGATAACTAAGGGATACCAACTCATACAACTGTCCTGTCTATTTTATTGGTATATTGATATTTATATTCTTGGGATCCATCCAAAGCATGTGATGTGGAATATTGGCATGTTTATCTTTATGTGATTTACTTTAATCTGGTCAGCAAATACTTTGATGTAGTACATGACCATGCTGGTTTATTACACCTGCTTTATTATTGGCATGTTTATCTTCATGTGATTTACTTTAATCTGGTCAGCAAATACTTTGATGTAGTACATAACCATGCTGGTTTATTACACCTGCTTTATTATGTTTTTAAATTCAGGTTAGTGTCTCTTAACATTGTTTAATTTTTTATTATTATTTATATTAAAAGAAAAATTCACATAGATTGCTATAACAATGGAATATTCTAATATAGAGATATTTTCATCCTTCCTCTTGACTTTCTCTTAACATTGTTTAATTTTTTATTATTATTTATATTAAAAGAAAAATTCACATAGATTGCTATAACAATGGAATATTCTAATATAGAAATATTTTCATCCTTCCTCTTGACTTTCTTTAAAAGAGATAATATCTTTAAGGGGAAGATTTTGTTAATAAATTATTGAAAATTTTAATGATTTTTTATCATATTTTTATTTTTTATTTTTAAAAGAAAAATTGTTTAAGAATAATTTAAATAGAGATAATCAATAAATAAACAAATTTATTTAAACAAAGCAATTTACAAAATTTAGTAAATATTTCTTAACTTATTTTCTTCATATATTTCTTGGTATAATAATAAATATTTATAATGCAAACAAAGATGTGACATGCACAATGTGTACTCTCAAAAAACATAATAAAAGTTTTTAAACACAAATAACTAAACTCACTTTGAACAAATCAATTGGAAACAAAAAAACTTTACATTTCTTTTATTTATAAATTAATTTTCAATGATGAGGGCCTTTTTACATATTATAAATTCCATTACAACTCACTAGAACAAAGGAGATCAAATCCTAAGGATACAAAATAGCTACAACATCAAATTTGGCTCTTATCTCAAACTATGATTCTACAGATCCTAGGATTTCTCAAGGGCCATGCTTGAGGTCTTCCCAATGACATCTTTATTTTGTCCTCATGGCACTATTTTATGTCTTTCAACTACCCTAATTGACTTGTTAACATTCATACCCTAGATCTAAAAATGGGTATGAGTTAATCCTCCAATCATCAATGAAACCAATTGTTGATTTAGACAACTAATTCAACAATTATATAACCATGTAATCAAACTTGAAACATTTTTTGTAATCATCACAACTTTATTGAAATACATTAAATGAGAGTAAAGTGTAGTTTTCCTAATGTAGGTTTCATGGTGTCATTTTATATATTCCTAGTGTTTATTGTGCAACCATATTGACATGACATTAGGCTTCACTCATATCCATAGGTGTTCAAAATTCATGCAACATCCATAGGTATTCAAAATGCATGTAACATCTATCGGTGTTCAAAATGCACACAACTTGGTCAAAACCACATGCCAATGCTTCAAAATTGGTTTTGCATAAGGCATATATTATTTACTTTTCGTAAATTGGATTAGGAAAATTATTGGAGTCTCAAGTAGAATGAAGGCATGAGGATTTAAAAAACACTAGGTTGGATTCTTTCAAGTTCTCTATTG
>SNQJ01S0030485.1:233219-248751 GCA_010110895.2 Picea sitchensis | reverse complement strand
TTCCATTGAATGCATGTTGGGTGTGCTGGTTGGCTAGCACTTGATGACGTGGAGTGATTCTCCTACATCACAAGGAAAGGAAAGTAAATTGAAGGCAAGGAAAGTGAAGGAAAGGAAAGGCAAGTGAAGGCAAGGAAAGTGAAGGAAAATGAAGTTGAAGGAAATACATGGAATGGAATGGAAAAGGAAAGGTAGTGAAGGTAAGGAAAGTGAAGGAAAGGAAAGGAAATTGAAGGAAAGTGAAGGCATGTGAAGGAAAGGCAAGTGAAGGCAAGGAAAGTGAAGGAATGAAAACACATGGCATGTGAAGGCAAGGAATGTGAAGGAATGAAAACACATGGCATGTGAAGGCAAGGAAAGTGAAGGAATGAAAACACATGGTATGTGAACGCGAGGAAAGGGATGTGAAGGAAAGGCATGACATGTGAAGGAAATACAAGGAAAGGCAAGGCAAGACAGGTGAAGGCAAGGCATGGCATAGCATGGAAAGTGAAGGCAAGGCATGGCATGGAAAGTGAAGGAAAGGAAAGGCAAAGCAAGGAAAACATTTTAAAAACATTACAAATATTTTAACAGCAATCAAAATGAATCCAAAATTATTCATTTTACATACCTAGATGGTCATTCAAGTAGACCATCGAGATGACTTCTAATACTGATAGTTTCCAATAACTTCTTGTGCTCACAGTAAGGAAAGAAGTATTGTACCTTTGATGAGTTCTTACTTGACATTGTTTGTAGATGGGGGTTTGTACCAATAACCAAGTTTGTAAAGTGGTATACAACTTGACTTGGTTAATAATATTTAAATGCATAACCACCTTTGTTTTGTGTTCTTTCATCCTATGTCATATTTTCTCATTTAATAACCATTGACCCTGTCAGAAATTCAATGCCTTTAGAGTCTATTATTGATTGCATGAGGGTCTGCTTTCCCTCTAAGCATCATTCTAGCCAATAATCAATTCCCCATTCATTATATCTTGGGGAAACCACTGTGTATATGTGCCTTGCAAAAAATGGAGTTCCAAAAAGTGATTCCACTAAATGACCAAAGCATAATACATTCATGATAGTTATTAAAAACTTAATAGAAGGATTCAAAGAACCTGGTAGTACAAGATCTGAGACATGATTATAATCTGATGAAATACTTCATTGGTCCTCCTCCAATTGGGATAAATCCATAGTTATACGTTAACCAATGGGGAGTGATACACAATCCCATCTATCAACCCACTCTATCGATTCATAATCGTCCCATTCATGACTACTACATTGACCACAAAAACAAAATATTTTTCTCGTCCATATTTCAACTATTGCATTGTCTGATGTTCTAACTGAATGGAATCCATGAATTCCATAGATTGTTTTTCATTCATACCACTTTGATCGATCTACATTGACCACCTCCAAAAAATATCTATGTACATGTCCTTTCTTGTGTGATTGGTCTTCACGAGTTCCTGTTCCCTCTCCCATTACTGAAGAACACCATTCAACAATGGATTTTTCATATCGAATGAGGGAAGTAGTAGTGAAGTTCATTTCTTTCCTATATAATTCTCTTTTTATGCATGAACCTTCTCCATCATGCTCCCCTTTCCCATGCCCAGACTCAAAATAGTTCCAAATGTGTGGCACCATTAGTTTTTTGTGGAACTTACACAAAAATTGAAATACATGAACATTTTTTAACTGGCATGCGCAACCATCTGACCAAATCCAAAGTTGATCCATCTATATGGTCTTCTCCTTAAGGTGATTGTAGAAAAACTAAAAAACAATGTTGTACGTAGGCTAAGTCATGGCACCAATAATCACTTATGTAGAAGTGATACTCTTTCAATATAACTATGTTTTGTTCATTACTATTTGGTCCATGCATGTATGTGATATGTACCATTATGCTGACCTACTTTGAGTGATAATATTGGATTTGAATCTCATTTTGCAGTTGAAGGGTGTAGTTCTCAGCAAAATCAACCACTGATAACACAATGCCAACATGAAATGAATCTCTGCATATTCTAAAATGCTCATACTACCATCAAGCCACATGGACATGTTGAACATAATTTCATTTATTTTCGACGAATTCCTTCATGAAGTCACAAACTCTTTCTTCTTTCCTGTCCTCCATCAATATCATATGTCACATATTTAAATCTTTGCATTGAAACCTCCTTCCTCCCCAATTCATACTCATCGCTTACATGGATGCAATTGATTAGTACTTTCATTCCACTGCACCTGGGGCATGTCCCATCTAAGTGTGTTTTTTGATAAAATGTAAAACCCTCTGGCCTTGTACACAAGATGTTGTGAATAAACTCTCTAGATGACAATGATGGAAATATAACTGGGAATTATTGCAAAAGAGTGTTATGAAAAACATGATATATATGTGTGTATGTGTGTGTGTGATAATAACAACCATACTCAATGTGATATCTACAACAACACGTGTTACAAATTGTTTTTATTCGAACATAGCAAGGCTTGCATTTATGGAAATATATTTGGCCAAAGTTAAGTGCACTATGTATTGTTCTGAATATCTCATACAATTCTGTCTATGTAATGTCAAGATAGTTTTTAGTATGGGGTTGATGGTCCCAATATCCCCTTCTCAACTTTAGTACATCTTTTTCATTGGAAGAGGGCCTTGTGCTCTCATGCCAAAAATCTTGAACTAGTCCCTTAACTGCTCCAATTAACTTCATGTCAAAATGAGGTAGCCTTTGAGTGAAGGCCCATAAATATGTTGGGGCACCTGTGTCAAGGCTATCTCGTCTATGAGAATACTTTCTAAGGGTTTTGACACTGCATTTCAAGAGGTGCGGGGTTTGTTGTAGAAAATGATTTTTTCTTGTGATATTGCTAAGAATTGACTAGGAAAAGACACGTCGCGGTGCATTGTGGTATTTAGAAGAAGACTTATTACCAATTCTTTGAGAAACATCTACAAGGTTTCATACTATATGATGACTTGTTTCTAGACTTTTGACTGTTTTAATGCCTAAAATTGTCCTAATAGTAGTCAAACTTCTATATTTTAGCAAAGATAAAAATAATTGACATTTAGAAGCATCAGATTTTGGTTCAAAATATTCTTGAATGATTTTATAAGATTTATAATGATTAGTACAATTAGGCAACTTACCTTAAAGTGATTCTAGACCACTTTCATCAACCTGAATGCATTTAGGATTTCTTCGTCGTGCAGTGCTCAATATAGGTAGGGATGATGAACCCCTATTATGGGACACTTGACCTCCATGTTGTGGAGTTAACAATGTTGTAGTTTTTCCCCCTTCAATCACTGACGAATCAACTGTGGGAGGAGAGTGGACATGGGATTGTCTAGGTTCTGTAACATTTCATTATCCAATAAGATATTGCACCATAGGACCTTCTTCACCACAATGTTGTAGACCAGTTTCTTCTCTAATTTCATCCATTGTATAATCAGCTCCAAGAAAATCCTCCATCATCTGGTCATCCATAAAAAATTGTCCTTATGATATATTGTTTAGATTTCTGTAGGGAGCAAATTAATTTCTGTCTATTAAAATCCATAAATTGAAACCGATAAGATTACTTCTACACAGAAAGACTCAATAATTTCTTTCATTCAGCATATAAGCATGTTAAATTAATTAAAGAACAACAATTTCATAACAGAATAAGAGTTACTTAACAAAATAAAATAAATTACCTCTTCATAATGCTAATTCCCCTATTGATCTGGTTGTCCTTTGCTGAAGTTGAAACTGTGTCAAACACTGCCCAAAACCGAGTTTTCCTCCCTGCCATCTAGGAGCAGCCTGTCCGGCTCCCTAGCTCCAGGATACCGTAAGGATATCCTGGCCCCTGTGCCCAAAACCCCTAGCAAACTGGTGCCCCCTACTTCTGATTCACCAAAAACCACCAAAATCAAACTCCTCCCACTAGAAAAATATCCCATAGCCCAAAATCACAGACCAATCTCTGCCCCAAAGTTCTTCTCCCCAAAAATATTACATCCCCCCGTAAGACTCCTCCCCATCATATCCCCCTTCACTGAATTTTCTCCCCTTCATTAATTTCCTTATCCCTTTATTTATTATCTTATCCCCTTATTTATTATCTTATCCCCTCCATTTAATGTTTCTCCCCCTCCCCCCTTGATACATAAGTCTTTAATTAAATATACTAAAAAATATTAGCCCCTTTAATTCATTACTCAATTAATTAATTAATTAATCATTGACAGATATGAACAAGTAATTAATAATTAATTAATTAATTAATATTATTGAGAAATAATTATTGTTTAACTAAACATATTAAGACAGTCAGATTATCAAATTAATTATAATTAATCATCCCTATGCATCTATTTAACCAGAGTTGTTACAATTTCTCTCTAAAGAACTCTTCCGCTCTTCTTCTAGTGATGGAGGAGAAACAATAGCGACATCTATTCCACTATAAATTGGATTTCCCTCTTCTGAAATCCTATGCTTTGACATACATAAGTTTTCTTTTTCTCTTTTTTCTTCTACCTTTTCGATCGGTTTCTTTTTTCTCGAGGACATTCTTTCTTGAATCCGATGGTTACCTATGTTTAAAGATAAGAATTGGATTCCAAATAACCTCCAAAAATTTGTCTTTTTATTATGTAATAAGGCAAAACCAAGTGGAGGAATTTGTTTTTTTATTACAAAAGAAGACACATCTAATAACTCCAATTCCAATTTCACTTGGAAAAAATTGTCTTCCAATTCCAAGAAGACACAAGAAGATACAAACAACAATTCCAATTGCACTTGGAA
The DNA here is from genome assembly GCA_010110895.2 of Picea sitchensis. Taxonomy (NCBI): domain Eukaryota; kingdom Viridiplantae; phylum Streptophyta; class Pinopsida; order Pinales; family Pinaceae; genus Picea; species Picea sitchensis. Next base: position 243,928 of record SNQJ01S0030485.1, on the reverse strand, counting down.
AACAATTTCTTCCAAGTCCAAGAAGAAACAAGAATATACAAACAACAATTCCAATCGCACTTCGACAAATTTTTCTTCCAATTCAAATAAGACACAAGAATATAAAAACAACAATTCCAATTTCACTTGGACAAATTTGTCTTCCAATTCTAGGAAGACATAATTAGATGCACACAACAATTCCAATTGCAACTGACAAAGTTGTCTTCTAAATTTTCATGCAATGGTCTGGAAATAGCACAAAAGTCTTTATGAATCTAATAGGATCACTAAAAAAAGTAAAACCTATCTATGCGGGGATTTTTTGTTTGAAGTGTTGTTGTCTAAAGATGTCTTAAAAACAACCTTAGTTTAACATTAATTTATCAACCCAGAGATTCGTCTTTTATCTCAAGAATGTCAACAAAGTCTATGCAGGTAGCCTAAAATCGTGTAGCTAAACCAAATCTGAGTTTATCAACAATCGAGTTCCTTAAACGTTCACCAAAGATTATAAGAACTATCTGGAATTGAAATCTAATTACTAAGATGCTGTGAAATGGAAAGGAACTAATTAATCTATTGAATTCACTTAACTAGAAAGCAATAATTGAATCTAACTAAGGACTTGCAAAATTAACTATCAATTATGAATTCTGATTACTGGAAGCGAAATGACAAATTACTCTATCTGTGGAAAGAAACAACAATTATAATCTAATTGAAAGGGACAACTAATGTAACTTTTCCGAAAGGAACAACTATTGTATTTTTAACCGAAAGGAACAACTATTGTAACTTGAAAGGAACAACAATCGTAAATCTAAGGAAAAGGAACAACGCGGATGAAAATGTGAGGAACTGTCAAGCAAATAACTTCAGAAATGGAAATCATAACAACAATCATTAATAAATAATTGAAATGTCTATCTTCTATATGCAAACAATCATAAAATCATTAACACACTTATGCATTTATCACTGGCTATTGTAAAAGAGATTTGAATCACAAAATGGAAATCAAGCTTCGAATTGATACAATTATAGAACGAGATAGTAGCTCCTTCATATTGGGACCTTGGTCTTCAGAAGTACTGATATGAGAAACTCAGAGCACATAATTGATAAAAACACTCAAAACTTTCATTGATTCCATGGCTGGTAAAACATTTACAAAAACTGTTGTGCAGAAAAGTTCTGAATCTAATTACTTGAATGTGTTTTTTTCTTATGTTTTTCTGGATCTATTATCCTCTTATATATTACAATAGTTGGGTAAATCAAGCTATCTTGAGGATAGAAAGATCCTCAGGATTGATTTACTATTATAAAATTACAATATAGTAAATGTATTATCTTCAAACTGCTTTGCGCCTAAAAAGTCTTCAACCTTCAATACCTTGCGCATAGCCAAAATCTCTTTGGTTATCTTTGGCAGTTATTTATCCAATTTTGTAACAAAATCAAACCATTCCATTCATAAATTAGAAACTATTTAATAAAACTTTAATAACAACCCTAAGAGACATATTAATCATATTATTTCCTATCTATCCCTAACTATCTAAAGAATCAATCAAAATCATATCATAAATTGTGGGAAAAAGGAAGATATTTATACCTTTTTAGTAACCCAACATACCCCCCATCTTACTTTCTCGCATGTCCTCATGCAAGCTAGAGTCTTTCATGTAAACCAGTTATACTGTAGGGAGGAAAAGTTGGTTCACCAGGTCTCCTGAAACCATGGCTTCTTTTGATTTCGTCAAAAGCAGCTTCCTGTCTCTTTTTATTAATTTGAAAATCCTTCTGGTAAACTTCTGGAGGAAACCAGAGGAGAGGGGGGTTATACCTACATCCCATCCAAGCAGGTCCTTCCTCCTGAAGTATTCTAGCATATATTTCTACTTTGAAGGTTGCTGCAAATAAATTTCTATATCCAAAGGGCTCTCTGCATTTAACTTCGTCAGTGGATGCATCCCATCTTAGCTTGGAAGCAGCAAGGGCTTCTTCCTTGAATTCTTTAAAATTTGTAATACCTGACCGGATGACATGTAAATGGATAGGAGCCAATGAGTCCACAACTCCTGGCCTTTTCATGAAGGTCTAGTGTCGCATGATGGCTGGGAAGGATTTTGGAGGCTCTCCTCTAATCCAAATATCTAAACCATTTTCTCTGTTTATGAACATTTTGTGAGCCTTACCCCATCTGACCTGGTTCCTAGTAAAGGACATAAATTCCTGGAATTGTATGTCCCCTATGAAGAGGCCAGGGTTTTCTCCTCTAACTTCATCCAAAATAAGATTATGGAAATATAATTCACATAGAAGGTATTGTACCTTCTCTTCCTGATCTCTGAAACATGAAATAAATTCTGGAACAGTGGCAAATAAAATGTGTTTACCTGCTCTGATGGCCTTCACTGTTAACAATAGATATCGTTCCAACAATAATAAAACATAATTAGTGGCAGGGGCTCTGCAATTGATGGCATCAAAATAAACATCATAGATGGGTTTGATTTGCTCCAAAGCTTCTTCCAATTGGGTTTGCACCTTTTTGGTCTTCTCTTGGGCTCTAGTAAGTGCAACATAAGTTTCACCCTCTGTTGCTGTCATATCTTTCAATTCTTTAACAACCCCTTGATATTCAGTCCTAGTTACCATTTCATGTTGGTGTTGGACCAATGCTTGCCACGCTTGTGTAATTTCTACTTTTAGTCTATCGATGATGACACTCTATGCCTGAGATTGAGATGTTTGGTGTTCTTCCATAACACTCATCTCCTCCCTAGATTGAATCAATGCTTTCTAGGCTTGCCCCAATTCTTCTTTCATCTCATGAATGATGGCACCCTGTGCCTGAGACTGGGATGTTTGATATTCATTCATTTCTTCTCCGGAGCGAATTAATGCTTGCTGAGTCTGTGCAAGCTCTGCCTCTAGTCTATTCATGATAGTACTCTGTTCCTAAAATTTCCCTGTTATCGTCAGTAATTCACCTATGTTTTGAGTTAGGGTTTGTTGTGACTGCAGTAGTTCTTCCTCTAGTCTCCTAATAGTAGCATTTTTCTCAAAACGTTGAGTTGTTTCCTCTAAAACCACAGTATCTGTTTGTATCTCAGTATCAGCCATATCTTGTGTTTCTACAAGAATTACATCTTCATCCTGGGTTGTTGCTTCCTCTACTATTAATTCCTCGAGGTCAGTCTATATTCCTATAGAAGTTGTACTAGCTGCTTTCTTAGGAAGAGGGTTTCTTCCTTGCATTTTGCCCTTTTTGTTTTTCTTTCTCCTTTGGATCTTGTCTTCTAGTTCCAACTGTTTCCTCAATTCCTTGATAATCTCCCTGAGCTTTCCCACTTTCTGCTTTAATCTCATATCCCTCTTAGCCTTCTTCTTCAACAATTTGTTTTCTTTCTTTAATTTCCTAATTTTTTTTCGACTTTTGGTTGATTTTTGTCTATGGGGAATCTCAAGGTCTTCTTCATTTCGGCCAATAGAGGGTTGTCCCTCTGTTTCTTCCAAGTGATCTATTTGTTCAAGGGGGGTTTTCTCTTCAAAAATAAATTCCTCCTGTGTTGTGTCATCTAGAAAGGACATTTCAGTGTGAGGAAAGTCTTTAGCAAGTTTTGAAGAGGAGTCTGGTTCTGGTGCTTTTTCCATATTATGATCATCTCTGTAAGTTGAGGTTCCTAAGTTCCCCAAAACCTGAGCCATTTCTATCTCATAACTCTTAAAAAAGTGTTTTGTCAGGTGCTTTGATGCAAGTTGGGTGTCTCCCTTATTATCCTTTTGTGTTGTCTTCCCTACTTGGTCAATATCTTGAACATTTTCCTGTAAAGGTTGTTCCATGACATTTTGAAGTTCTTCAGGGTGGTCTATTGCATCCTGAACTGCTTTAGTGGTTTCTTGGATTTGTTTTCTTCTCTTCCTTGTCCTAGGGGGGGATCTAAAAGAAACCATTGTTCTCTTCTTTCTTTTTGTTACTGCCTGTGTTTGTGAGGTCCAAGCCTCAATAATTTGAGTAGGGTTTGCTTCAACTTCAGTTTGGGGCAATGGAGTTTCTCTTTGGGTGGTAATCACCTTCTCCAGTTGTGCAAGTCTACTGGCCTCAATGATTTGAGCAGGTTCTACTTCAATTTCAGTCTGAGGTGGTGAAATATTTCCCTCAATGGTTTGAGTAGGTTCTGGTTCAACTTCAATCTGAGGTGGTGAAATATTTCCTTCAATGGTTTGAGAAGGTTCTGGTTCAACTTCAATCTGAGGTGGTGAAATATTGCCCACAATGGTTTGGGCAGGTTCTGATTCAACTTCAGTCTCAGGTGGTCAAATTTCCCTTTGGGTGGTGGTCGCCTGCTCCAATTGTGGAGGTCTATTGCCCTCAATCAAAGTTTCTCAAGTCAACTAAGTTTGACTCAGTGCTTTATCCACTATCAATTTAACTAGTTTATGGTGGCTAATAACAATAACAAGATCTTTGGACTTTTGTGTCCTTAAAGCGAGTTCATGTAATACAATATCTAGGAAGAAAGGAAGGTTAAGTACTAACTGTTGCTTCAAGGTTGCCAACAATTTAAGATGGCGTGGCCGAATTACATCATACCGTCCATCGCAGGTGATGTAGCATTGAACTATCCCCGCCAATTCCTTCCATGGTTCACTGAGGGTACTGGGATTAAGTCCCTTGCCTTTTTTGTCCAGTTCTTCCCCCGGTTTTGTGAAAGATTCCATGGCTTCCCTCAGCTTCGTGTATTTCCCTGTCCATTAACTGCCTATGTTAGAGAGGCCTGTGACCTCTGCTATGATTTCTGAGGTAACTAGTATTCGTATACCCTACACCGTAGAGATTTCTCCTTGTAGGTTTTGAATGAATTCCAGTGTGACTTTTGTGTCATATCCTTGCAAGTGGTTGAATTATTCGGTCCACCCTAGGTGATGTAGGATTTCTCTTGCCTGTTCTGTAACCCGAAGTAATACTGGCTCTATGCGCACACTTCTACCACCCATATTTCTATGAGAAACAAAGGACGACTATCGTTCCTATTTACGAATTTGGTTAGACTAGCTTTGGAGAAGCAGATACCAGAAATGGAAAATATCAGCAATGAAAAATGTATACAGACATGGGTTTTGTATTTATTGCAGTCATTACAGCTAGTCAGGAAGTGTGTCAAGTGGTTTGACCACTGATCGATCATCCAATTGCAACATAATTGGGGTTGGGTCGAAAGAGTGAAGACCCAAGGCATTGCAGGTTTCCATAGTTAGAATATTGATGGCCGCCCCCAAATCAACTAGGGTATTTGGAAAGGAACAACCCTGAATCTTCACTGTTACTATGGGGTTCCCCAGATCTGCATATTTAACTGGTGTTTCTCTACCCAAAATTAGATCAGATAAGACTCCCACTACATGCACTGTTGATGATGAATTTTTTATTTTTCTAACGGGCTTCCTCCCACATAGCTCCTTGATTGTCTTTGCGTAGATTAGTATGTCTTGCAGGGCTTGTAGGAGTGGAATTTTGATGTATAAATTCCTGACTTCCCCTACAATGTCGAAGTCAGGATATACGGTGGGTTTCACTATCATCAGTATTTCGGGGAACCAAGGGGAGGGAATTGCATCCTTGTCATAATCTTGTGATTCGACTATGTTCCTCCCTTGCCTAATTTCTTCTGTTATTACCACAGTCGAGGGTGTTACTTCTGGTTGTTTTTCATTCCCCTATTCTTGGGGAACGTCATTTTGTTTGGGGGAGATGATGCACCCCAATCTTAACCGAAGTTCATTGCACCCTACTGAATTGATTTCCCCTTCTCCACTTTCCATGATCTAGACGAGATGAGATGGCCTGTTATTGGGATTTGAGTGGGGTTGGGCAGGTAATTGAGGGCGCAATTGTGATTGGGGCAATGGGAGTGGAGTTTGTAACGGAGGTTGGGTTTGAGAGGTCGTCCCCATAGGTTGGTTATTCATTCCCATGGGGTGATGCCAGTTCTAGTTCCAATTTGGGTTTTGGGCAGTCGAGTTAGGCCATTGTGGAGGGTAGGTATTATTTGAATTTTTCCAGGATGGGGTGGTGTATTGTGAATTTGGACAATTGGAACTTGTAGTTGGTTGATTTTGTCAGTTGGGGTTTGTGGCAGGATGGTTTTTCCAAGTGGGGATTGCAGGTAGGTATTGCTAGGGCTGCCAACTCTGATTAGTAAATGGATAGCCCTGCCATGTGCTGCCAACATTCTGTTATTGATTATACTGTCCAGGATTTTGTTGTTGATTTCACTGTCCAGGAAAGAAAGAGGAAGGGTCCTAAAATGTATTTTGAGGCCGAGACTACCAATGAGAGTGTTGAGCCATCAGATATAATGGTTTTGTTTCCTCTTCTTCCTCTTTGAATACAACTTTCAATCCGGGGAGTGATGGGTAGTCTTCTGTGTTGTGATCCTTGGCGCAAATAGAACAGAACTGAACTATATCCAAGGGGCATTCTCTTGGATCGTGTTTCTTTCTGCATCTGTGGAAAAATATATCCAAGGTTTGTTCTGCCTCTACCTTTTTCTGTTTGGCCTGCAATACATCCAATTGTGTAGTCAGAGTGCTCAAAATATTTGTTTTAAGTTTTCTAGGAGATTACCAACTTCAGCTCGCGTGACACCCCCGCTGGAGATATTGTTATTTCTTGTGAGGGATGTCTACATTCCTGACCTGGTCCGTGTACTTCCTCGTGAGCACCTGATACATAATAAAACAATATCTTCATAAGTTTCCTAATAAATGTCACCTTTCCCCATTCAATTCAATGTTTCTACCCATTCATCTTTCATACCCTTGATCAAAGTTTCTTTGAGTACTGGACCTGGTAATGTACCATAGGGTGATCTTTGCAAATTATACTAAAATCTTTCGACATATTCTTCTAATGATTCATTTTCTTTCGCAGTCATTTGAAAGATTTCATTATTTAGGTCTCTGGTTCTGCAATAATCCTGATATTTTAACAAGAAGGTTTGTTTCATCTCGTCCCATGAATTGATGGTTCCACCTCCCAATCCAATGAACCATCATAGGGCTGCTCCCTTCAAGGTAGAGGGGAATAGTTTTAATTTTTGGGGTTCAGAGGTGTAGTCGTACCCTCTACATAGGACATCAAATTCAAATAGGAATGAATCCGGGTCTTTTGATATCAATCCATGGAAGGTTGGCAGGTTTTGTAAGGGGATTGCTTTCATGGGGGCATTGGCAATTGGATTAACTATTGGATACTCCAGCGTGGAGGTCTAGGTTTGTTGTTGATTTGCTTGTGCCATTTGTTCGAAAATGTGCCAAAAATTTTCAGGAGGTTCTTGATTCAGGTATTCTATTTGAAATTGTTGATTATTTGGTCTTCCAAGGAATTTCACTGCACTCCCTTTATCTGGGATTTCAGATATTCCTTCTTCTTTCACAGGAGACTCAGGATTAGGTCGTGGTGGTGGTGGGTATGCCTTGGCAACCCCACTAGTTTCTCCTATTCCCTCCTCCAGATTATTAGAGCTTCCCTCTTCTAAGGGGTTGAGCAATGGGAGATCTGTATTCTGAAAACTTTGCTTGGTCCCTTTAGATTTTCTATGAATCTCAGCATGGGCCGTAGTTGGTGAAACTACTGCCTGATGGATTCGTGTGGGTCCTTTCCTAGGTCCAACCGAAGCTTGAGATTCACCCTTTTTGATGATTTCATCTATGAAAGTGATTCTTCCAGGGATCACCGAACCTTGGGTTTTGGTAGTTTTTGGTGGGGGTTTTGGTTTTTCAAGATCCTTCTTTCTAGTCATACACACTTCACACAACAACAAAAGAAATTTCAACAAAAGAAACACCTATAGAACCTTTTAAGTGTCAACTGGAGGTAAGCGTTGGCATAAGCATTTTACTTATTGCTTGCGTAGGTTCTTACCTTCCATCTTCAATACCTGGTCCTCCAGAGACACAACCTATGCTACCTTTTACATTCTCCCTGACAATTGTGCCAAAATGTTGGTGTCTAAAGATGTCTTAAAAACAACCTTAGTTTAACATTAATTTATCAGCCCAGAGATTTGTCTTTTATCTCAAGAATATCAACAAAGTCTATGCAGGTAGCCTAAAATCATGTAGCTAAACCAAATTTGAGTTTATCAACAATTGAGTTCCTCAAACATTCACCAAAGATTATAATAACTAACTGGAATTGAAATTTGATTACTAAGATGCTGTGAAATGGAAAGGAAATAATTAATCTATTGAATTCACTTAACTAGAAAGCAGTAATTGAATCTAACTAAGGACTTGCAAAATTAACTATCAATTATGAATTCTGATTACTGGAAGGGAAATGACAAATTACTCTATTTGTGGAAAGAAACAACAATTATAATCTAATTGAAAGGGAAAACTAATGTAACTTTGCCGAAAGGAACAACTATTGTAACTTTAACCAAAAGGAACGACTATTGTAACTTGAAAGGAACAACAATCGTAAATCTAAGGAAAAGGAACAACGCAGATGAAAATGTGAGGAATTGTCAAGAAAATAACTTCAGAAATGGGAATCATAACAACAATCATTAATAACTAATCGAAATGCCTGTTGTCTATATGCAAACAATCATAAAATCATTAACACACTTATGCATTTATCACTGGCTGTTGTAAAAGAGATTTGAATCACAAAATGGAAATCAAGCTTCGAAGTGATACAATTACAGAACGAGACAGTAGCTCCTTCAGAATGGGCCATCGGTCTTCAGAAGTACTTCTACGAGAAACTCAAAGCACAAAAATGATAAAAACACTCAAAACTTTCATTGATTCCATGGCTGGTAAAACATTTACAAAAACTTCTATGCATAATAGTTCTGAATCTAATTACTTGAATGTGTTTTTTTCTTATGTTTTTCTGGATCTATTATCCTCTTATATATTACAATAGTTGGGTAAATAAAGCTATCCCGAGGATTGAAAGATCCTCAGGATTTCTTTACTATTATAAAATTACAATATAGCAAATGTATTATCTTCAAACTGCTTTGCTCCTAAAAAGTCTTCAACCTTCAATAGCTTGCACATAGCCAAAATCTCTTTGGTTATCTTTGGCAGTTATTTATCCAATTCTGTAACAAAATCAAACCATTCCATTCGTAAATTAGAATCTATTTAATAAAACTTTAATAACAACCCTAAGAGACATATTAATCATATTCTTTCTTATCTATCCCTAACTATCTAAAGAATCAATCAAAATCATATCATAAACTGTGGGAAAAATGAAGATATTTATACCTTTTTCGTAACCCAACATGAAGTTGTCACAGTTTTTCCTTGACCATGAAATGGATGAGGTGGGGTTTTCTTGGCTCGAAAAACTACTCAAAAGGAATGTGCACGCGTTCCTAAAACACATGCACACTAAAGCATGTGCGTGTTTCTACTAAGCATAAATGACTAACTCAGTAAAGTCACAAGAGAATATGAGTGCTCTTAATGCAATATATATAGAATTTAATATACACCAAACCTATTTATGAATACAAATGTATAGGGGTATGGGGAAAGCTAAGGCCTAAGGGTTTAGGATTGAAAGTGTTTTCAAGGATAGAGAAATGGTTAGAGAACTAAGATGTGGGTGATGTGGGTGCAAGGGTTGTACACAAGGTATATGAATAATACACTCAGGGCTCAAGTTAAGAAAGGGTTAAGGATTGAGTATAATTTATGCCTAGGATTATATGTATCTAGGGGGGTCTATTTCATTATCTACATCAAGCTCTAGGTCAATATCTAAATGTATATATATCTTTATGTGGTGGTCTAGGTCATGGTCTACGTCAAGCTCTAGGTATGGTGACACGATATTTGGAGGAATGTAACCTACTGAAATGGACATTATGACCATTTGGAGCCTTAGATATTATGAGATTGCAGTGCAACCAAATTGAAAGGACCATTTGGAGGTGGAGAGATAGCGAGATTGCAATGAACCTTTTGGAGGCCCAAACATCATGAGATTGCAGTACACCCGAGTTGAAATGACCATTTGAGGTGGAAAGATGTGATATTGAAGTGCAACCTTTGGAGTGTCGAATCAGATTAGATTATGAATAGGGTTATATTCTATATTTTCTCGGAAGGTGTGGAGATCAGAAAATGCGTTACAAAGAAAACATCATTTGCATTCATTTCATTTACAATTTTTATTTTGTAGTTTGTTTTCTTTGCTGATATGAATTTCCTTGAGGATGGAAGAGTAGGTATGATCTTTGATTTCATGAATCTACAAATTAATATTCTTTATGTGAGTGGATTAATAAAGATCTGTGTGTAGGTTAAAGATAATGAGTAATAGAGGATCAACGAAAAGTCATGATATGTTTCATTATTTTGGGCATTGTCAAGCTCTAGGTCATCGTCTAAATCTAGATCTATCTCTATGTCATCTTCTAGGGCATGGTCTACGTCAAGATCTGGATCATCGTATAAATATATCTCTAGCTCGATGTCATGGTATAGGTCATGGTCTAGGTATATGTCATGGTATAAGTCTAGGTCGTGGTCTAGTTCATGGTCCAAGTCTATGTCTAGGGGAGGTAGAGAGTGAGAGTATGGGGGGTCTATGTCAATCGCTAGGTCAACATCTAACTCTAGATATAGCTCTATTTCATGGTCTAGGTCATGGGGGGAGATAGTGAGAGTGAGAGAGTGAGAGGAAG
>SNQJ01S0030485.1:185969-219684 GCA_010110895.2 Picea sitchensis | reverse complement strand
TTTGTCCATGCTTATTGAGTTTAGATCTGGTCTTTCTTCTAGTGTTGATATCTTAGGGTCAAATATCATAGGAAGAGATCTTAGTACCTTTTGAACAATTACAGATTCTTCGATTTCTTCTCCCAGTCCTATAATTGCATTCATTGTTTCATCGATTCGTAAGAAGTAGGTTGCAATATTCTCATCTTCCTTCATCTTTAGTTGTTCGAACCAGCCTCTGTAAGTTTGAAACTTTGTTGCTTTGACTTTTGAATCTCCTTCATAAATATTTCAAAGCTTGTCCCAAATATCTTTAGCGGATTTACAATGTTCAACTTTGGTGAACACCATTTCACTAAGACCATTCAAAAGTTCATTTTTGGCTTTGGAATTATTCTAACCCAGTTTCACTTCTTTGTCATTTGTTGGCGGAACTATTGGTACTATTTATCCATCTACAATTGATTGCCAAATTTCAAATCCCTACACCTGTATATATGTCTCCATTCTTATGCTCCAAAATGCATACTTTAGTCCATCAAAATGTGGTATTCCTTTTTATACAAGTTTTTTCTCTCCATGATATTCCTTTCAGTGGTTAAACTAATTTCTGAAGGAACCCACTCTGATACCAATTGTTGGATTACTGAGAGGGGGGTGAATCAGTAATAGAGAAATTTAATCCTTTTTAACCATATAATGCAAGTGTTATATCAGTGTAGCATTATCATCCAATAATTGTGGAGTAAATAAACAATGAACAAATGAGCAATCATACACATACACAGTACACCAGTGTTTTTACGTGGAAACCCAAAGAGGGAGAAAACCAAAGAATTATTTTTCTTATATGTCTTGAAGAATTACATTCATTGGAAGCACCAACTTTCTTTGTTTTCCAGCTGCCTCCAACCCCCTAGTTTCTCAGGCTACAACCCGAGGGACGCTCCAACTCCCCAATTCTCTGGCTACAACTAGAAGGAGGATACAACCCCCTAAGTTCTTCGGATACAATCGGAAGGTGGCTACAACCACATGTCTTTTCCCCATCCAACTGCCCTGAAATATAAATGCCAAATGTAGACAACCTGTCACTATCATTGAATCAGCCACTACCACTGTCAACCTATCATTGTTAACCTATACCAATAACCTGTAACAATCTGTACCAATCAACTTGCACCAAAAAACCTGTACCAATAACCTGAACCAACATGTACCATGCATCAACCTTGACTCATCATGATGTACCAACATCATCAACTATATACCTCATGTATGTGCCAACTCATCAACTATACACCTCATTTATGTTCCAACTCATCAACTACTTGTCTCAACCATGTACCCAACATGTACCTCAATGATATACCAAAGACATACACCAATATAACCAACAAAAGTTATCTAACAATTCACCACTCTATCCATAAACCAAATACCATAAAACCTTACATCAAACCATGTGCCACAACCTCACTGTTATGTAGCCTCAAGCTAAACCAACAACTTCAACAACACATCACAACCAAAAGACCAATACCCATATGCCAAATACCAACAACAAAATACCAACTGTATTCCTCAACAAATCTGATATATGCAACAATATTGAACATCCAATACCATCTCAAGAGATAAACCCTAGCTCACAAAACATACCTCAAACAGGATGTGCCATATCTCTCATAAATAGAACCCAACCATGTTTCTTCCACAATTTTTCTTCCGCACTTTTTCTGTTGCAATTTTTTTGCCGCACTTTTTCTGCTGCGATTTTTCTACCGTGATTTTTCTGCCACACTTTTTCTGCCGCAATTTTTCTGCTGCACTTTTTCTGCTGCACTTTTTCTGCCACGATTTTTCTACCGTGATTTTTCTACCGCACTTTTTCTGCCATGATTTTTCTGTCGCACTTTTTCTGCCACACTTTTTCTGCTGCAAATTTTCTCTATCAATAGTACCTGCCCAAATAACCTTTCACAAAAAATATATATTCAATGATATTCAAGTGATTAAATGAGAGATATTTGCCTCTTATTTATACTTTCATGTAGCACTACACTTTTCTTATTTTAGGGAGTTCTCCATTTACTTTATTATTCAAATATTTTATTTTGCAAACACTTGACTTTTGGGGGCTTCTATCTAACTCATGAGGGTTCTTCAACTTCATATGGCCATAACTCTCTAATCGTGAGGAGTTATGTGACGTTCCACATACCACCGAAAATGGCATGACAAACACTATCCATCTAAGATAGTTTCACTAACAAAATCGCTGACCTTCATCTCATTATTCCACAATTAAGTGTGGTTTCTCTAACCATACTTATAGGATAACTCAATCCACAAAGTGTCTTCTCGTGAGGGATTTCACCATAAGGGGACCACTTTGGAATTCATACATTTGTACTTCTTATCAACCATGACAAGACAATAATGATTCATCTTTACATCAAACAAACTTGGGTCTGTTACCCAAACCTTTGTGCTACCGGGATTTCTTCAAGGGTTGACATCAATGACAACCAACCTTAATCAACAATTCATCCTAGTACAATCCCCGACTCTTCTCTTGTGGTCATGGTCCTTAAGAAAGAAGTCTCTTGGCCCATGTTTCCTGACTTGGCACATGGTCCTTAAGATGAATACAATGGTGCACATTTATTTACTAAACTTGATCTTCGTTGTGGCTACTACCAGATATGTATGAACAAGGCAGACATTCCTAATATTGTATTTCAAACTCATGAGGGCCACTATGATTTTAGGTCATGCCCTTTGGCTTGTGTAATGCTCCCTACACTTTCCAAAGCCTCATGAATCATTTATTTCGTCCTTTTCTCCATCATTTTGTATTATATTTATTTGATGATATCCTCATCTATAGTAAAACCTAGACAACCCATATTGCTCATGTGTTTCGAGTTCTACATTTACTCTCTCAAGACCAACTTTTCCTCAAACAATATAAATGTGATTTTGGAGCCTCGGAAGTCGAATAATTGGGTCATATTGTTGGCAAGGTAAGTGTTAGGGTGGATCCTAAAAAGATTGAAGATATGTAGGATTGGCCTCGCCCAAAGAATCTCAAAATCTTTCTTGCATTTCTAGGTTTAACAGGATATTATCGCAAGTTTGTTAATAATTATGGAAAGATTGCGCCACCTCTCACTGGTCTTCTTAAAAATAATTCTTTCACTTGGACTCTCGCAGTTGATCAGGCCTTTGAAACCTTGAAGGCGGTCATGTGCACTACTCCAGTCCTAGCCCTTCCTGATTTAACAAATACCTTTGTCTTGGAATGTGATGCTTCTGGGAGAGGAATTGGAGCAATCCTTATGCAAGATGGTCGGTCTTTGGCCTTTACCAACAAACAACTATCAGGGAAAAATTTGGGGAAATAAATCTATGAAAAGGAAATGTTGGTTATTCTGAGTGCAATGGATCTTTGGTGCCATTATCTATTGGGGAAGCACTTCCAAATTAAGACATATCATCAAATCCTCAAGTATTTTATGGAACAACACCCTTCCTCCCCAGAGAAACAAAAATGGGTGAATAAGCTCTTTGTATATGATTATGAGACAATTTACAAGAAAGGGAAAGATAATGTGGTTGTTGATGCACTTTAAAGAAAATATGAAGATGAAGGGTCCCTTTTTTCCCTCTCCTTCATTGTACCATATTGGCTCCAAGTTGTTCGCCAGGAATGGCTACATGATCCAAAAATTTCGCATATGATCCAACAATTGTAGGCCAATTCTCCAGTTTCCCCGGGGTACTCTTGGAACAATGATGCACTTCGCTACAGAGTCCATTTGTATTTAATTAAATAATCACAACTTAAATCCACGGTACTTTCTTATCTTCATGCTACACCCACCATTGGGCACTCAGGGTTTACCAAAACCTATGACCGGGTTCCACCTGCTATTTGGAGGGATATCTCTATGGATTTTATTGTGGGATTATTTAAATCGAGCAATAAATCAGTCATCATGGTGGTTGTTGATTGTCTTTCCAAGTATGATCATTTTTGTGCTCTTCAACACCCATTTACAACCTCCATTGTGGCTCAATTTTTCATGGATCAGGTATCCAAGATTCATGTCATGCATCATTCTATTTTTTCTGATCGAGACCCCACTTTCACTAGAAATTTTTGGCAAGAACTGTTCAGGCTACAAGGAACCCAATTGCATCTCAACACAACTTATCATCCCTAGAATGATGGTCAAACTGAAGTTGTAAACACGTGTTTGGAAAAATATTTTAGGTGTTTTTCATTGGAAAAGAAAAATCATTGGACTCAATGGTTACCACTAGTTGAATGGTGGTACACCACTTTTTACCATACATCTACCTGCATGACTCATTTTGAAGCAGTATATGGACAAAATCCACCTTCAGTTCTCTTATACCTGTCAGGTGTATCGAAGGTCCATGTGTTTGACCAAATGCTTACAGTTCGAGAGTCTATTCTCTATACCCTCAAAGAGAATTTGTTCATGGCCTAGAATCGCATGAAGAAATAGGTAGATCAAGGTTAATTTGAAATTCAATTTGTTGAAGGAGACCAGGTGTTTCTTCGATTGCAACCTTATAAGAAAACTTCCCTCAAGGATGACCATTGTCAGAAACTAGTGTCCAAATTTTTTGGTCCTTGTACTGTTCTTAAGTGTGTGGGACAGGTGTCCTATAAGTTATATTTGATCAGTCATTCTAAGCTCCATATTGTTTTTCATGTCTCTTTCTTAAAGAAGGTGATTTGTACTAAGTTCCAAACTCAAGCCAACCTTCTTGAGTTGGATGAAGAAGGATCCATTTGGTTGTAGACACAAGTAGTTTTGGACCATCGTGAGCATCATCTACACCAGTGCGCCATCAAGGAAGTCTTAGTCCAGTGGAAAGATACAACTCCAACATATGCCACTTGAGAACCAACTACCATTCTACAACAATTTCCTCATCTCAATCCTTGAGGACAAGGTTGGTTTTAATGGGGGGGACATGTTAGGGACCTAACCTCCCTAACCCCTCATGTAGGTAGAATAACATATTTCCATGTAATAAAGGCCAATATTAATAAGCCCTAACAATAAGGAATAATAAGTCAAATGTAAGAAGACCTAATAGAAGCTTCCGCTTCTAGAAGGATCTTCCTCTAGATTGTTCTTTTGGATAGACATATTTAGTATAAATAGGAGTAGAGGGTATGAGAATGTTTTCTTGGATATTATTGTAATAGAGATCTTCACTACTGGAGGTTTCCCCCTCGAAGAGGCAAGTGAACATTGCTATCACTAATCAAGGTGCTCTTTCTAGTGTTATTCTGGTATAACTCTCATATTGTTCTAGTTATATCATTGGTGTTCTGTCATTTCTAGATAAAATATTTATATTTTTCATACTATTTTATATCTGGAATAATACAACATACCATAGCATACCATATCATTGCCAATGCATACCATACAATGGCAAGGCAATGCATACCATTGTATGGTATGCATTAGCATTGACAATGGAAATGGTATGCTATGCTATGCTATGCTATGCATTTCCATTGGCAATGGAGATGCATACCATACCATACCATACAATTTCCAATGCCAATGCATACCATATCAATGCAATGCATACCATACCAATGCAATGCATAGCATAACATACCATAGCATGGTATGGTATGCTATGGTATGGTATGATATGCATTGGCAATGGAAATGGAAATGGTATGCATTGGTATGGTATGCATTTCCTTTCCATTTCCTTGTACGGTATGCATTCGCGATGCATACCATACCATATCATTGCCAATTCATACCATTGTATGCATTATATGGTATGCATCGATATGGTATGCATTGGTATGGTATGCATTGGCATTGGAAATGGAAATGGAAATGGTATGGTATGGTATGCATTGGCACATTTCTAATGCCAATTCCAATGCATACCATTGCAATGCAATGCATACCATACCAATGCATACCACTGCAATGCAATGCATACCATACCAATGCAATGCATACCATTTCCATTTCCAATACATACCATTTCCAATGCATACCATTTCCATTGCCAATGCATAACATTGCTATTGCCAATACAAACCATACCATTGCCATTTCCATTTTCAGTGCCATTGCATACCATACCATATCATACCATTGCCAATGCATACCATACAATAGAGAGGAAATGCATATCAAGTATGCATTGTATGGTATGCATTGAAAATAGTATGGTATGGTATGGTATGGTATGCATTGTAAATGGAAATGGAAATGGTATGCATTTCCTTGTATGGTATGGTATGCATTGGCATTCACATTGGCATTGGAAATGGTATGGTATGTTATGAATTGGCATTCGCATTGGCATTGGAAATGGTATGGTATGTTATGGTATGTGTTATCCCCTACCCTAGGGATAACTAAGGAGATCACGTCGTGAGGCCCACGGGTCCTATACATGGAGTACTGAGAGGCGGATGACTTGAGCAATCCCTTTATCACCACCACCAGTATCCATCCCACCAGCATGGTCCTGAAGTAGCGATTGGCCTTTCTCTATGAGGTAATGAGTCTGGGTATCATGGTATGCATCACTCCTATTTTTGAAGCACTTGAATGTGTTGTATTGAATCCTTCTTCATTTCATGACGTATGCTTGGAAATTATGCTCTTTTCCTTGTTCATACCTGGAGGGGTGACATGGTTCCCTAGTAAGTTGATTTCCCTTTAGGATGCGTTTCCACTAGGTTGATATGTGAAAAGTCATCGTCCATCCTTCCATACTTTCCATTTTACATATTTATTACTTCCATCTCCCCTATCCTTGTTTGGGCATTAGGATTGGATACGCTAGGAAGGGTTGTACCTTGCCTTGTGGGAAGAAGGGGCTAAAGGCCCAGAGGGTAAAAGTAGCTGGCAAAAGTTAAAATACAATGTTGAAACCTTTGAGATGCTTCACCCAGGGATCCCTGAGAAATAAATGAAAGGCTTCTCAGTAAGAAAAGGGGACCCATAAGATACATAAACACTCAAGGTACTAGTTGATGGGTAGGAGGTATCATCATGAGTCAACCTATTATGACCATGGGAATGTAGCGGTATGACACTACCACCTATATGGCCATCAAACCAAGGTTATGGTTCTTGGTGGCATAGCCTTCTCATCTCTATGAAGTGTTTGTGCATAGCGTTGTCACCTATGGTCATCAAGCCAGGACAGTGACCTTCAACTTTTCCCTTGAAAGAAAAATATCAAAAGAAATAAAGCTAAGAATAAAAGGAAATGAATGGGCTAGGAAACAATTGCATTCATGACAAGGTGCAACTCACCCTCTACAAAGGCACCCATAGGAAAGGCTTTGAATTTCACTATTATTACATGCACCCCATGCCTAAATATTTACCACATGCCACCTCATACACTTATATGACTTGGATTAGATCCCACCTGGGAAACACCCCAAACTTAAGGGAGATTAGACCAATAGGACAGCCAAAGACCTTATCCAAACCTAACTTATCAAATTGCATAACGTCTCTGAGAATTTCTTTTTGCTAAGGGGGGTTTGATGCACATGTTTGGGTAATTCAATTATTGGATGTGATTTACATGCTATGATCCATATGACTTATGAACCCTTGGAGGGTGTACTTGTTGTTGCTACAGGACCTTTCCCGGTGGACAAGTACATATGAGGGAATGATTATCTCAGGCCTTCATGAGGGATTAAATACCACTAATGGATGTTGTTGGATTATTGAGAGGGGGGGTGAATCACTAATAGAGAAATTTAATCCTTTTTCACCATTAAATGCAAGTGTTATATCAATGTAACATTATCATCCAATAATTGCAGAGTAAATAAACAATGAAAACATCAGCAATCATACGCATACACAGTACACCAGTTTTTTTATGTGGAAACCCAGAGCTAGAGAAAACCACATAATTATTTTTCTTATATGTCTTGAAGAATTAAATTCATTGGAAGCACCAACTTCCTTTGTTTTCTAGTTGCAACTGGAAGGAGGCTCCAACCCCCTAGTTTCTCAGGATACAACCTGAGGGAAGCTCCAACTCCCCAATTATCTAACTACAAATATAAGGAGGTCACAACCCCCTATGTTCTCTGGCTACAACCATAAGGTGGCTACAACCACCTTTCCTTGCCCCGTCCAACCGCCCTGACGTAGAAGTAGAATGATGGAACCATTGTCATACTATCATTGTGAGGTATACCACTGTAACAACCTATACCAATCAACCTATAATCAATCTGTACCATAAACAAGTGCATCAACCATGCATCAACCTGTACCAAAAAACCTGTAATCAGCATGTACCATAAATAAGTGCATCAACCATGCACCAAGATGTACCTCAACCTTAGAAAGCATCATGAAAAGAATTTATCCTCCCTTGAATTTCGACCTTATTTACTTCACCTTCCCTCTGAAATTCGGCTTAGATATCATTTGGTTACCTCAGTCACATGATATTCAATATGCTCAAGTGTAATTAAAATGAGAGAGCCTTGCCTCTTATTTATGCTTTCATGTAGCTTCCTCGAGAGGTTACCTTTTAACCATCTTAACCCACTTTCTTTATTTTAGGGTTAACCAACTTCTAACCACTTGTAAAATTAGTAATTTATCCATTGCATTTATTATTTAAATAATTTATTTTGTATCCTTTGACTTATATTACACTCATCACTTCACTTTACCTCAAGGGGTTACCTTCTAACCATCTTAAACCACTTTCCTTATTTTAGGACTAACCCACTTCTAACCACTTGTCCACTTAGTAATTTATCCATTAACTTTATTATTAAATAATTTCTTTTGTATTCACTTTGAATTATAATATACTCATCACTTCACTTTATATTTACCTTCTAAAATCTCTTAAACCACTTTGACTACTTTGACCTTTTGGGGCTTCTAGATGACTTGTGAGGGTTCTCCAACTTCACATGGTCATAACTCTCTAACCGTGAGGATTTATGTGACGTTCCACATACCATCGGAAATGACATGACACGTACTATCCATATAGAGTAGTAATACCTGCAAATATATAAAAACTCATACCATTATCCATCAAACAAACTTGGGTACATTACCCAAACCTTTGTGCTACGGAAATTTCTTCAAGGGTTGACATCAATGACAACCAACCCAAATAATCAACAATATCTCCCTTTGTCATTTATGGAAACACTCTGATGCAATATTGAAGTCATATCACTCATGCTCCCCATATGGCCATCACTCCCCCTAGATCTGTGTCTCTATTCTCTTTCTCTAAGCCTACATCTGATAAATCTCTCCCCCTTTGTCATCAATGGCAAGGGTATCTTTCCATCTTGGGTTTCTACCCCTAACTAAACTTTCTGTGAGGATACCCCCCTGAATTTACTCTTCCTCAAACTGATCTCCCAACCTGAAATGTCATCTTTCTGGTGCTTCCTCTTGTAGATCTAATACATATAAGATAAGCATTAAAAAACATTCATTTTGGAGTAGAAATTACTCTGAGTCTCTGGCGAAGATAATCAAAGGCTTCTCTTGGAAGCGGTTTTGTAAAGATGTCTTCCACTTGTTCTTTTGTTCCCACATATCCAAATCTGATGTTCTTCTCTACAACATGTTCTTGTAGAAAGTGATACTTTATTGGAATGTGATTCATCTTGGAGTGCATCACCGGGTTCTTTGAGATACTGATAGTCCTTGTATTATCACAATAGATTGGAATGGGATCATCATACTCAACCTGTATATATGTCATATTTTGTTTCATCCATAGAACCTATGTACAACATGTTGTTGTTGCAATATGCTCTGCCTCGGCTGTAGATAAGGATATCGATGATTGTTTCTTTCTTAACCATGGTACTAAACACTCACCCAAGTAGAATGTTGCTCCATTGGTGTTTTTTCGGTCATCAATGTAACCTTCCCAATATGCATATGTGTAGGCAATAAGTGATAGATCCTTTCCTTTTGGATACCACAATCCAAACTCTTATGTTCCTTTGAGATATCTGAAAATCCTCTTCATTACTAATACATGTGATTCCTTTGGTGCTTCTTGAAATCATGCCACATGTCCAACTTCCTGCATTACATCTAGTTTGGATGTTGTCACATATAGTAAGATACCAATCATTGACCCGTATTGCCTCTGGTTTGTAGACTTTGAATCATCATCTTTGCTCAACTTGCAACTGGTTTTCATAGGAGTGGTAACTGGTTTGAAATCTTCAATTATGAACTTTTTAGAATTTCTTTGATATACTTAGTTTGAGAAATAAAAATTCCTTAGTTGCTTTGACATATCTGAAGACCTATATAGAAGGATAGTTCTCCGAGTAATGAAATTTCAAATTCATTATGCATATCCTTTGCAAATTTCTGGCTTAACCTGTCATCATTGCTTCCAAAAATAGTATCATCAACATAAACTTCAATTAATAAAATACTACCTTGAGTTATCTTGATGTAGAGGTTGTTGTCTTCACTTCCTTTTCTAAACCCTACATGTTGTAGATATTTATCCAATCCAGATTACCATGCTCTAGGAGCCTATTTTAGACCATACAAGGCCTTCTTCAATTTAAACACATAATCTGTGTTCTTTGACAACTGAAATCCTTTTGGTTGTTCAATGTAGACTTCTTCTTCAAGTTCCCCATTCAGAAAAGTTGATTTCACATCCATTTGATAGACTTTAATATTCTTGGAGCATGCATAAGCTAGGAGAAATCAAATTGCTTCCATTCTGGACACTGGAGGAAATTTCTCTTCAAATTTGATTCCTTCAACCTGTCTGTATCCTTTACATACCAATCTAGCTTTGTTCCTTGTAATCTGTCCATATGGTGAACGAATTCTTCATCTAGTCTCAACTTCTGCATCTTTGTTTCTGATAATTTGATCTGAAGGATGATTCTTTTGTATTCGTTTTCTATGTGTCTTTGGAGGCACTTCTTGAAATTGCTCTTCTACTTCTGTATGATCCTCTTCATATTCCATTTCTAATTATTCTTCATCTTCTACTTCTTCTTTGTAAAGTTGTTCCATTGATTCAATTTCTTCTTCCTTTAATTCTCATCCACATGTTTCATCAAATGCTACATTGATGCTTTCCACAACTTTGTTCAACCTCAGATTGTAACGCTTGTATTCTTTCCTTGTACTTAAGTAACCAACAAGTAATCCTTTGTCCACACAAAAATCAAACTTTCCCATTATGCCATCTTCTCTTTTGATGTAGCATTTTCTTCCAAATATTCTGAAGTGCTTCACATTTGCTAGTCTTCCTTTCCATAGCTCGTAGGGAGTTTTGTCAGTGTTGTTTTTGAGCATTACTCTGTTTTGAATGAGAACCATTGTATGCACTGCATGTGTCCAAAAGATATCTGTCAATTTGGAATCCATTAACATTGTTCGATCCATTTCCTATATTGTCTTGTTCTTTCTTTCAACAACTTCATTCCGTTGAGGTGTCCTAGCAACAAAGAATTGTCTTTTTATTCCATGCTTGCTACAGTAGTCCATAAATTCCTTTGAAGTGAACTCTCTTGCATTATTAGATATCAAACATTTGATTTTTGAATCCATTTCATTTTCAACCAATTCCTTGTAGACCTTGAAGTTTTCAAAAGATTTTGACTTATTCCTGAGAAAGCAAACTGTAGTCATTCTTGTGTAATCATCAACTAATAACATAAAGTATTTTTCACCTTTTAAACCCTTTGCTTTAGTTGGTCCAACAATATCAATATTCACAATTTCTAGTGGTCTTGTCATTGAATATTATTTTGATTTAAACATGGTCTTTGTTTGTTTTCCTTGTTGACAATGCTTGCATAAAGTGTTGGTTGGTTTCGTAATATGGGGAATTTCTCTAACTGTTTCATTTTTTTTGAATTTTAAAAGGTTATCAAAGTTTATGTGACCCATTCTTTTGTGTCATAGCCAACTTTCATCTCCTTTTCCTAGACAACACTCTTCATTTCCAATTTCACTTAGTACGTATATGTTGCTTCAAGTTCTTGCAGTTGTTGCAATCAATTTTCCTGAACCTTATTTTCTTATCTCACACTTTTGTGAATTGAAAGTAACATTATAACCTTGGTCAAACATTTGACTCACACTCTTCTAGATTGGTATTCTTGTTTCCAATTCTGATTGTGCCTTTTCCAATGATTTTAGTTTAATCATCATTTTCGAAGGAGACTAATCCATCTCTTTTCTTTCTTAATGTAAGAAACTTGTCTTTATCACTTGTCATGTGTTTTGAAAAACCATTGTCAACATACCAACCATGTTTCTTCTGCTTAGTTTGTAGAATGAGTGTGCATTCTTAATTGTTATATTGATTATGCTTTCTTATCCATGTTCTCTTATGAGGTTCTTGTCTTTGATTGTTGTTGTTCTATTGTGGTTCTCTAGGAGTAACTGTCAATCTGCAATCTTTGGCCATGTGTCCAAAATTGTTGCACTTGTAGCATTCCACTTCAGTGCTCAATGATTCAAACATGTTGTAAATTCTTCTCTGTGTTTCACTAGGCCTTCTTGGATAACCCTTTTGTGTATGAATTTCAAATTTGTTTTTGTTCCTACTGTTATCTATAAAATCCATAGCTTTATGTCCAAAATTATTACATGCATAACATAAACCAAAAAATATAGTTTGATACCTGGGAGTTGAGGATCTTCTGAAATGAGTTGCTCTTTTGAATCCTTCTTCTTCCTGAGGCCTAGCTATCAGTTGTTGATTCTGAAATCTGAATCTTCTCGGTGGAGGAGTGTCCCTATAATCTTCCTTGTAGATCTTCCTACCTCGTTTCATTGTTTCTGAATATCTTTTTGGATATGTTTCTTGATATCTTTTTTTGGAGCTTTATCCCTTTTCTATCTGATTGTATCCAAGTCCAAACTTTTCATGATGAGGTTTTTGACTGCTAATAATTTCATCCAAAACTTTTGAGCTATTCTACATATTTTTCTTTTGAAGATCCTTTCTTAATGTGACAATCTATACTTCGAAATTTCCAATGATATTGTCTCTTTCTTCTAGTTGTTCTTTGAGTGTTTCTTCAATTATTTTATCTTCATCTATTTGAACATTCAAATTTGTGGTCATTTCTTCTAGTTCCTGAGTGTCTTCTTTCTTGTCTAGTTCTTCTTTTATCTTCTTATAACTTCTATGGCATGCAAAAATTCTTCTCGGTAGTCAACTACTACCTCTTCATATTCTTCTTTGGTGTCTTCTTTGTCAGATTATTCTAATTACATGAATATAACTCTTTTTGTCTCACTGTCACTGACTTCATCTTCATCTGATGATGAGATGTCTTCTTTGGTGCATACTATTTTCTTGAAAACTTTCTCTGTGGTTATTTTGTCTTTATATGTTTGTTTTCTATTTGATAAATCTTCATCATTCCTCTTATTTTTCTTATGAGGACATTTGTTAGAAAAATGACCAATACAATCACAATTAAAACAAATCAAAGGAAAATTACCTTTATATATGTTATTGGTTCCCTTGTTCAATCTTCTGACAAAGTTGGCCATTTCTTCATCATCTTCTGAGATGCCACTATTGTTGCTATGTTCTTCTTCTTTTTTTCTCCTTTTGCTTTGATCTTTTGGATTCTTTGAAAGTTGTTTCTTTATATATGGATTTTCATGTTCAGTTCTCATTTCATATGCTGTGAATATTCCATGTAGTTCATCCATTCTTATTGAGTCTATATCTTCTCTTTCTTCTAGTGCTAATATCTTAGGATCAAATCTCATAAAAAGAGATCTTAGTACCTTTTGAACAATTACAGATTCTTTAATTTCTTCTCCCAATCTTATGATTCCATTTACTGTTTCATCAACTCGTAAGAAGTAAGCTACAATATTCTCATCTTCTTTCATCTTTAGTTGTTCGGCCTGACCTCTGTAAGTTTGAAACTTTGCTTCTTTGACTTTTGAATCTTCTTCATAGATATTTTGAAGCTTGTCCCAAGTATCTTTAGGGTATTTACAATGTATAACTTTGGTGTAAAGTGATTCACAAAGACCATTAAAAAGTGCATTTGTAGCTTTGGAATTATTTTTCCTGAGTTTTATTGCTCTTTCATTTGTCGGCCTAACTATTGGTTCTTTGTATCCATCTACAATTGATTGCCAAATTTCAAATCCATGTGCATGTATATATGTTTTCATCATTCTGATCCAAAATGCATACTTTTTTCCATCAAACTGTGGTATTCCATTTTTATACATGGTGTTTCCCTCCATGATTTACCTTTCAGTGGTTAAACTAATTTTTGAAGGAACTTATCTTTGATACCAATTGTTGGATTGTTGAGAGGGGGGGTGAATCAATAATAAATCAATTTAATCCTTTTTCACCATAAAGTTCAAGTCTTATATCAATGTAGCATTATCATCCAATAATTTTTGAGTAAATAAACAATGAACAAATGAGCAATCATACACATACACAGTACACCAATGATTTTACGTGGAAACCCAAAGAGGGATAAAACCATGATTTTTTTTTTATTATATGTCTTGAAGAATTAAATTCATTGTAAGCACCAACTTCCTATGTTTTCCAGCTGCAACTGGAAGGAGGCTCCAACATCCTAGTTTCTCAGGCTACAACTTGAGGGAAGCTCCAACTCCTCAATTCTCTGGCTACAACCAGAAGGAGGCCACAACCCCCTATGTTCTCCCGATACAACTGGAAGGTGGATACAACCACATATCCTTGCCTCATCCAACCACCTTGATGTAGAAGTATAATGATGGAACCATTGTCATACTATCACTGTGAGATATACCACTGTAAAAACCTGTACCAATCAACCTGTAATCAACATGTTCCATAAAAAAGTGTATCAACCATTCACCAACCTATACAAAACAACTTGTAATAAGTTTGTACCATAAACAAGTGCATAAACCATACACCAACCTGTACTTCAACCTTAGAAAGCATCATGAAAATAATTTATCCTCCCTTGAATTTCATCCTTATTTACTTCACCTTCCCTCTAAAATTTAGCTTATATATCATTTGGTTACCTCAATCACCTATAGATATTCAATATGCTCAAGTTTAATTAAAATGAGAGAGCCTTGCCTCTTATTTATGATTTCATGTAGCTTCCTCAGGGGGTTACCTTTTAACCATCTTAACCCACTTTCTTTATTTTAGGGTTAACCAACTTCTAACCACTTGTCCAATTAGTAATTTATCCATTAAATTTATTATTTAAATAATTTATTTTGTCTCCACATTGACTTATAGTACACTCATCACTTCACTTTACCTCAAGGGGTTACCTTCTAACCATCTCAAACCACTTTCCTTATTTTAGGGCTAACCCACTTCTAACCACTTGTCCACTTAGTAATTTCTCCATTAACTTTATTATTTAAATAATTTCTTTAGTATTCACTTTGAGTTATAGTATACTCATCAATTCACTTTATTATTTACCTTCTAAAATCTCTTAAACCACTTTGAATACTTTGACCTTTTGGGGCTTCTAGATGACTCCTGAGGATTCTCCAACTTCACATGGCCATAACTCTTTAACCGTGAGGATTTATGTGGCGTTCCACATACCACTGAAAATGGCATGACATGTACTATCCATATAGAGTAGTATTACCTTCAAATATATCAAAACTCATACCATTATCCATCAAACAAACTTGAGTCCATTACCCAAACCTTTGTGCTATTGTAATTTACTACCGGACTTTATTCAAGGGTTGAAATCAATGACAACCAACCCAAATAATAAACAGATGTTGCAACCCGAGTGAGGGGTAAGAAGAAAATGAATATTTGCACCAGAAAAAAGAAGGGTGTTGCCTTTGGAGGCACCCTGGCAGACCTAGACCCAGGGGAATATTTCTCTTCCACATGGATGTTGGTCGTTGAGGTCCTTAGACATCACCATCATGACCCTGGACATCATCTAGAGCTAGGTTTTTCATTTTCAAGGCATTTATGAGCCTGGTGACATGTGTAGGAATCATTTGGGGCCTTTGGAGGAAAAACGCCCTACATTTTAGGCTCAACATTCCACCTTAGGGCCTCAACGTCACCCTAGAAGGGAATGGCATCACCCTTGGAGATGTATTTAGGTGCTAATTAATTTTTATTATGTCAAAATTGAATTTTATTGTAAATTGGTCAGGTCGACCTTAATTTTGACCTAAAATTAATTAAGGGTCAAAGTTTTGTATAAATAAACATAAAGTACATTCATTTTTTACATAGCAACTCTCACTTGGAGAGAAGTGGATTGAAATTTATGCCCTACTATTGACAGTCGTTTATGACACACCGTCAACAAGAAGGGAAGATCTGGTCCGGGGTTGTCTACTTAACCCAAGTTGTTTGGTATAATCTACCCTAGTGGGTTTTATGGCTCCATTAGCCAACTAAGATCCTAAAACTATTTAAAATATGTGAAATAACTAAATATATTACTCTAACAATCAACACTTTAATTACAAATGCTTAACTAACAATGTTTATGTACAATGGCTATATGCAGTTTACAAGGTTTGAGAAAAGCCTTGTGAAAATAATTATTTTAATATAATGGATCTAAACAAGATTAAAAACAAACAAAATTATTCTAGTACTCTAAATGAACAATGAATGAACAATATTGTAAATGATATAACGAAAAAAGACAAAGCAGGTTGACGTTTAAATGATACAATCACTCTTCATTCACAAATCAACAAATTAAATAAATAATACACTAACTAACCTCTAGTTGATCAGCAGTAATAAACTAAATTCATCTCTCTGCACTTGTATGAACTCCCCTTGTCACGTGTCAAGTGAAAACCTATGACAGAAGCAAGCATAATACTTCCTGAAGAAATTCAAGGAAGTCTTTTATATTCCATAACAAGTGTATGATGAAAGAAAGACAAATGATCATATATTATGTGACTATAGAATATCCAATAACTGGAAAGGAAAGAAATCACAATTCTCGGGAATGGTGTTACCAACTATCTAGCATCATATGTAAACTCAAAATACTTGAATAGATGATCAGTCACAGATATAAAATGAACCCAAATATAATGAACAACATAAAGAAAAGCATGATATAAAATATTATGTGCAGAATAGACAAAAGCTAATTCGACACAGATAACATTTCACATCACGAAATTACATGAGAATACAATGAAAAAACATTGCACAATCTACATAGGACGAAATCCAGAGAGTAAATTGTTTTCCCATATAGTTTCAACAAAATATGTTCATCATATGGTCCAGGAAGAATGTTTTTGGATAATACACTCTTAAAGGTTGAAACAATTAATACATAAATGATAGCAATTAACCATGTATTGATAAAACAGACTAAAGCTAATTTAAATCAATGCATAATCAATTACTCAAAGAATATGAAGATATTATAATGAAAATAAAACCATTTTACTCACAAGACGAAAGTCATTAAGCAATCTAGAATTTCATATTCTTCTTCGAAAATATTCGTCCATTCTCCCAAAATTCCAACCATTCGTTACTCCATTTGAAAAGAAAAAGCTTACAAAATAAATAATATACAAAAAATAAAGGAGCAAAATCCTTCTCTGAATTTCTTGGCCCCTTGGGCTCTGAACTTTCTCATATATTTATGCAATGAATGAACAGTTTGGGCATTACTAATAATTTCTGCCACCTGAAATTTGCCTCATAAAGAGACAATAATATCTCTCAAATCTTGCATTTGTTTGGGAAAAAGATCATGATTAAGCTAAATGGATCCATTCTAGAGATGGTTTTTCAACCGTTTCTTCAGATTCCTAACGGTTTGGCTACAATCAGTCCCGCAAAATCGTTTGTATGTTCTTGAACGCATTTTCAAATCTTATTTGTTGTTGCTCATAAATTATTTGCAGCAATCCAATATTGTTTTTGGATCAATTATCTTGAATGTATTTAGATAATAAAATCAAGCCATGATCAAATCCGTACCAAATAAATGATAATAGAAACCTGTGAAACAAAAAGAAACCAAATTAATAACGTAAAAATTGTGAATAAAACAAAATCTAGAATAATATAATTAAAATGAATTTAAACTAACTATAAGTTCTAAACAAATATTGTTTATATTTTCCTTTCAAATATGATCTTAAAATTCTAGAAGATTTAAGTTGATGGAGAGGAGAAAAATATTAATTTTGGGTTTTCACAAAATCAAACAAATGATAGATAATTCATTTTTTTATTTTTTATTTTTATTTTGAAATGAGATGCAAACTGACAAAAGAATTTAATTAATTAAACCTATCAAATGATTTTTTGAAAATGATTTCTTATGAGAAAAAGACAAAAACATAATCATAATTTAAACAAAAGTAAATAGTTGATAAAAATTAATGTTTTCGTTTAAAATTAAGATTTCTATGTTCGTCTCTCCATCATTCAAATTTGATAAAATATGAAAAAATGTCATAGAAAAGATGTGTCGCAATAAAATTTATTCCTGTAAAATATTTTTTATTAATCCATGTCTTCAACCAAGCCATTCTCATAGAAGATAAATTCAATAAGGAAGAGGTAATAACAAACTTCCAAATTATGAAGCTCGTCCATCAACATCAAAAATATGTAGAAAGAAAAACGAAATGGCATTTGAATTTCATGAAATTCAAGACAAACAAAAGAAAATAATATAAACTCAAACCAACCTCGAAACATAGCAAACCAATACCAATCCAATCAAGTCAAAGGGAAAAAAAATGAAGAATCCAAGTAAAATTTCGAGGGACCCTAGATTTTGATTAAAAATAAAGAAGGGGGTTGTTGGGGCCCAACAAATGGAGAGTCACTGGGCGAAGTTGTTATCTTTGATCTGGTAATATTTCATCTCAAGAAGAAAAGAATAAGACTAGAAAAAGGATTTAAGATCCTTGAAATAAATTCAGTTTGAGACCATATAGTATTAAGATAAGATCAATGTTATAACCATAACATAGAATTTTGTTTGTAGGGGATTATAAACTAAAATAATGTCTTAATCAAAGAATCATGGTGTTTATAAAAGGACTTCAATACGGTTGAAAGAGACACTACTGCTAGCAGATGTCCATAGCCTAGGCAGGGATGTCATTTAACCTACTCAAATGCTTTAATCCCATCCAATAGCTGTATCCACATGATGTGTACTTCCATAAAAGTTAATTTAAAAGAATATACCTACTACCTCTCGACCGGACATTGATTCACTACTAGCAGGCTTATTCAGTTGCCCGATGAACTTGTCTTGGTATCATGTGTGCATCTACCTGTTGCCAGCGAGCTTGTTCGATACCTCGATGGGTTTACACACACTTCCCAGACTTAAGTGCTTTCAACCCTCTTATGCCACTTTTAAATAATAATACAATTACAGATTTGTTGATGACAAAGAGAGTGGGGTGATACTGGAAGTTAATTGCAACACAAGTGAATAGTTGATCATGTTATTTATTTGCTTCCAAAAATGGAAGTTTTATCATGGTTTAGAGATTTTAGATTTCATTTAAGAAATCATATAGAGAATGGGGAAGAACTTAAAAGTGATTCCTTAAGAATATGGATGGCGTAAAAAGTTTAAATATCATCGTAATTCTCAAAGATTTAAACCACATATCTGGTGTAATACTCTGGCAAAGAAAATTTGAGAACAAAATGAAAGTGAAAATTGACTTAAAAATCAATTTTCCGAGCTATATATTAATATCAAGACCTCTTTGAACTATTTCAAATTTATTAAAACACACAAGTCATAAAATGAATGCTTCCTTCGACAATCACTCTTTGATCAGAAATATATTGATTCAAAAAGACAGACAAGAAGAAAACTCAATCAAAGCAATCAAAGAAATCAAAAAACACACAACAAACCGAATCATATTTTATTAATGGGATTCAAAATCAGAAGTACATAAAAAATTAAAAAATCTAAATAGAAAAAGCACACTTTTCGAGAAACAATTTTGTCCAAAGATAAACTCGATCTTTGTGATCTACTAGCATCCCATTGTAAAATAAAGGAAGAACTAAAACATTAAAATCTCATGTGTGAGCAAGTTCTTTTCTTAAGATAATGATGCATAAGATATTACTTTGACCAAGCATTATTATTAAAAATAAAAGAGACTAAAAGAAATTAGAAAAATCCTTATTAAGATGAGTGTAGTCCTACTCATGTGAATTGATAGCTCAAATTTACTTCTCTCTTTACTTTCCATTTTAAAATTTCCATGATGATAATGTGTTTTTGAAAAGAAATATTCAACGAAAAAGAAGAGAGAAAAGGATTAAAGTGGAATTCCCTGACAACATTCATTTTATGGTTCTCTTGGTGTACCCACTTGTGTTCATAACTGCAATATTACAAAACCAAACATTGAGAAATAAAGTTAAAGGAAACCTACTCCTAAACCTACTCTAACTGCTAAAAAAAAAAAAAAAAAAAGTGAATTCATGCTTCCAATGTAGCCATCGGAGTAACTCCAATCCTGCAATGAAAAAAAAATTGAATATTAGTAACAAGAATGGTAGTATATTGAAATATGAAAAAAATACATCATACTTACCTTTATCATCATCATTTAAAAACAAAGCAAGCATGACCTTACCATTCCCTTGAACATTCTTTCTGTATGAATCCTCCATCCATTCTGCAATTTTTTCGTTATATGGGTCACAAAAACATGAAAAAATGAGATTGTGAAGCTTGTGAGAGTTATGGGGACCTGACATAACCATCGGCCTAGACAAAAGTGCCCCATCCTCTCGACAATTTTCCTTTCGTTCCATATTTTCTCCATTTGAAGGATATAAAATGAGTGTGTCAAAGTTACCTCCTTGATCTCTAAATAAGGTGAAGATAATCTTACCATTCCCTGGAAACTTTTTGAGGTATGAATAATCCAACCAATCTGCAATCCTATCATAATACATGCAATTACTAACATGGGACTGTTCGAAAGAATTCACATACGACAAATATTCATGATGAGATTAAAGTATTAGATTATCATGGAAAGAATCTTATAAAAAGGTTGGATCAAGATTGCGAGAACTTATCGTGATTTTCGATCGAAAAAGAAGTGTCCCATTCTCTTGAAACTTTCCATTGAGCTCGAGTACTTCAAGATTAACTATTTGAGGTGAACTAAATGGAGCAACCAACATTTTTTAATAATCATCATTGGTAATAGTATTTGGTCGATTATACTTTTCAACCTCAAATAATTGATCATGGAAAAATTTAGATCCTTCTTTAAACACAAATTGAGATGAATCAATGGAAGATGCAATTTGAGACTCTTTCAAATCATTTCTTGATTTACCCATAAATAATTGATGAGAANGATTATACTTTTCAACCTCAAATAATTGATCATGGAAAAATTTAGATCCTTCTTTAAACACAAATTGAGATGAATCAATGGAAGATGCAATTTGAGACTCTTTCAAATCATTTCTTGATTTACCCATAAATAATTGATGAGAATAAAAATTAATATGTTCATGGGAAGAATTATTTTCCTCTTTATCTTCTATTCGGTAATCTCTATTAATTTATACCTAATTGTATAGTGCATAATTCATTCCAAAGTGATCTGAAACACATGATTTCATAACATGATGATAAAAAATATTAGGGTACAAGGAATAATACGTAGAAGAGTTGAGGAGACGAAATGCATCTCTTGAAATGATCAGAATATGTGGTTCGAATTATGGTTTTGTTCCCTCTCCTTGTATAAACTGATCAAACTCTATTGTATTCTCTTTTAAAGAGTATGAGACAGTTTCTAAGAGACGATTTGGTTCATTGTCTAAGGGAAAATGTGAGAGAAAATCACTAGAGACAGCTGGTTGATTAATAGTATGACTAGTGATTTTTTCTGCTACTGATTGATCATGGACTTTTTCAACTAAATTAGGGGATTTTTTATCATCCACATGATTATCAAATTCACATTCGATCTCTTTTACTTTAGAAACAGTTATAAAATCTATGAGAGTGTGACAACTGTCATTTTTTAAAGTCAAGGTTGCTTCTTCGACAGGACGAGACATTGTTGGCAAAGAGCAATTAGAAGTGACAATTTCATTTTGTAAAATATGATGTTGCTCCCGATTTTCCAAAATGAAAGAAGTTGATAAAAAATTCGGTGCTTCAAAATATTCAATATCAACATGAAAATCTGAACCATCTTGAGTTTGAGTATAGTGCTTAATTCAGATTGGTTAACAATTAATCGATCTTGCTTTTCTGAGAGAGAAACGAGATATTGAAACCATTCATCAATAAGAGGCATTTCTTTCAAAGGGAATCTAGTACAAACATGGATGAACCTAATTGAAAAATCCTTGAATGATTCATCATTTTCTTTCCTTAAGCAACTTAATTCTTCACTTAATTCATCATAATCATAATTGTTAAAATTTTATAAAAACTTAGTTACAAACTCAGACAAAGAATGAATTGAATTAGCTGGAAAAGATTCGAACCAATACTTAACCTGACCTCGGAAGGTGAGAGTGAACAATCTACATATGAGATTGAGATCAGTGATCTTATTCTTTAAGTACTTATAAAAAAAATAGAAATATGGTCTACTATAGATGTGTTCCCTTCACCATCAAAGGTGAGTTCTAAAAAGAGATCAGTTGTCTTGCTGGGAATAACTAGTAACGAGACATTGAAATTATGTTCTAACACAGTTATTTGGGCAGGAGCCATGAAAATCTAAGAAATTGAAGAAATTGACTCCAAATAGTTAGCTTGTCATATAACCTATCTTCTAGTGCATTATAATATGACACAGAAGAATAATTTATAAACCTGGAATTATGACAGGGTGAGGGGTGACACATTTAATCATTAAATTTACCTCGACCCTTCTTCTAGCACCATTTGTTGACAGACGTTTATGACACACCGTCAACGGGAAGGGAATATCCGGTCCAGGGTTGTCTACTTAAGACAAGTCGTTTGGTATAATCTACCCTGGCGGGTTTTATGGCTTTGTTAGCCAACTAAGATCCTAAAACAATTTAAAATATGTGAACTAACTAAAGATATTACTCTAAAAATCAACACTTTAATTACAAATGTTTAACTAACATTGTTTATGTACAATGGTTATATACAGTTTACAATGTTTGAGCAAATCCTTGTGAAAATAATTGTTTTAAGATAACGGATCTAAATAAGATTAAAAACTAACAAAATTATTCTAGTACTCTAAATGAACAATGAATGAACAATATTGTAAATGATATAATGAAAATATAAAAAGCAGATTGGCATTTAAATGATGCAATCACACTTCATTCACAAATCAACAAATTAAATAAATAATACACTAACTAACCTCTAGCTGATCAGCAGTAATAAACTAAATTCATCTCTCTGCATTTTTATGAACTCCCCTTGTCCTGTGTCAAGTGAAAACCTATGATAGAAGCAAGCATAATACTTCCTGAAGAAATTCAAGGAAGTATCTTATATTCCAAAATGAGTGTATGATGATAGAAAGACAAATGATTATATATCATGTTACTACAGAATATCCAATAACTGAAAATAAAAGAAATCTCAATTATCAGGAATGGTGTTACCAGCTATCTAGCATTAGATGCAAACTCAAAATACTTGAATAGATGATCAGTCACATATATAAAAGAAACCAAAATATAATAAACAACATAATGAAAATCATGATATAAAATATTATGTGCAGAACAAACTAAAGCTAATACGACACAGATAACATTTCACATCAATAAATTACATGAGAAGACAATGAAAAAACACTGCACAGTCTACACAGGATGAAAGACAAAGAGTAAACTTCCCTCTCATATAGTGTCAACAAAATATGTTCATCATATGGTCTAGGAAGATGTTTTTTGGATAATAGACTCTTAAAGATTGAAAAAAATAATACATAAATGATAGCAATTAACCATGTATTGATAAAACAGACTAAAGATAATTTAAATCAATGCATAATCAATTACTCAAAGAATATGAAGATATTATAATGAAAATAAAACCATTTTACTCACAGGAGGAAAGCCATTAAACAATCTGGAATTTCATATTCTTCTTCGAAAATATTCGTCAATTCTCCCAAATCCAACCATCTGTTACGCCATTTGAAAAGAAAAAGTTTACAAAATAAATAATATACAAAAAATAAAGGATCAAAATCCCCCTCTAAATTTCTTGGCCCCTTGGGCTCTGAACTTTCTCATATATTTATGCAATGAATGAACAGTTTGGGTGTCACTAATAATTTCCGCCCACTGAAATTTGCCTCATAAAGAGACAACAATATCTCTCAAATCGTGCATTTGTTTGGCAAAAATATCGCAATTAAGCTAAATGGGTCCATTCTAGAGATGTGTTTTCAACCATTTCTTCAAATTCCTCTTGGTTTGGCTGCAATTAGTCTCGCAAAATCGTTTGTCTATTCTTGAACGCATTTCCAAATCTTATTTGTTGTTGCTCATAAATTATTTGCAGCAATCCAATATTATTTTTGGATCAATTATCTTGAACTTATTTAGATAATTAAATCAATCCATGATCAGATCCATACCAAATAAATGATAATAGAAACATGTAAAGCAAAAAGAAACGAAATTAATAACCTAAAAAGTTTGAATAAAACAAAATCTAGAATAAAAAAATTAAAATGAATTTAAACTCACTATAAGTTCTAAACAAATATTGTTTATATTTTCCTTTCAAATATGATCTTAAAATTCTAGAAGATTCAAGTTGATGGAGAGGAGAAAAATATTAATTTTGGGTTTTCACAAAATCAAACAAATGATAGATAATATTTTTTATTTATTTTTTATTTTTATTTTGAAATGAGATGCAAACTGACAAAAGAATTTAATTAATTAAACCTACCAAATGATTTTGTGAAAATGATTGCTAATGAGAAAACCACGAAAAAATGATCATAATTTAAACGAAAGTAAACAGTTGATAAACATTAATGTTTTTGTTTAAATTAATATTTTTGTCTTCGTCTCTCCCTCATTCAAATTTGATCAAATGTGAACAAATGTCATAGAAAAGATCTGTCGCAATAAACTTTCTTCCTATAAAATAATTGTTATTAATCCATGTCTTCAACCAAGCCATTCTCATAGCAGATAAATTCAATAAGGAAGAGGTAATAACAAACTCCCAAATTATGAAGCTCGTCCATCAACATCAAAAATCTGTAGAAAGAAAAATGAAATGGCATTTGAATTTCATGAAATTCAAACAAAACAAAACAAAAGAATATAAACTCAAACCAACCTTGAAACATAGCAAACCAATACCAATCCAATCAAGTCAAAGGGAAAAAAAACGAAGAATCCAAGTAAAATTTCGAGGGACCCCGGATTTTGATTAAAAATAAAGAAGGGGGTTGTTGGGGACCAACACCTACTTAAGGTCTATTGGATAAAATTGTGATGCTCACCTCTCTTGGAGTCTTCATACTTGCAACTTGGATCATTTTTCGGTAAAGTTACTTGGAAATATAGGGTTTCATAGCTTTATTATTCTTGGTGAAGTAAGTAAATCTGCAATTGTCATTTCATTTTGAATGGTTATGGTATATTTTCTTATTCATGTTAAATATTATGAAATTGCTTGCTTGAAAAACCCTAGGAGTAAAGAACTTACGATATTGCTTCTCTGCTCTACATTTGTTAGACTTTGCTAAGGTGGTTAACTTTGACAAGCTTCTAAAGCCCTAAAGTTCTACCACTTTAGAAGCCTTGATCAATTGTTGTTGCATCTAAATATTTCTTTCAATAATCTAAGGAGGAGGAAACCGCTAGGGCCTAGAAGTGCCTACTCTCTAGTATCTTACCTCCCTAAAGATTGAATTCTAGAAGACTTAAGGTGCTACTATTCTAAGATTCATCCTTTACTTGGACAAATATATTCATTTTGTCGCTAACTCCAAATGAATGCTGTTGAACTTTTAACTCCATAACCCCTCAAAGGAACTAGTCCTTACACTTCTTTTGTTGAGAGATCAAACCAACACTCAAACCTTAACCTTTTTAGCTTTCACTAACTAAAACTAACACTAACCTAGCGTAGAAAACTAATTTACTTGTTGTTTTTATAAATCACTGCTACATCCATCTTAAAGCAACAAATTTTTTGCATAATCTATATTGAATGCTAGCTAAAAACTTCTAAAATTGTTTATGACATTTTATTATCATTATGCCTAGTAAATGTTATCTTTTCATTGTCTTTTCAAGAAAGTTTGAGGCATATTTATTGCAGTTGCTACAAAATACTTCTTGTTGTTGTAAACTTTCATTTTGCCGCAATTTTATGTAAGCTAGCATACACTTCATTGGTTTATTGTCTTATTGAAGCATTAATATTATTTTGTACTTGAAATTGTCATATTATTTCTTGTTGTCTTGTTCCAGGAAGATACACCTCATCCATTACATTTTCTTCATCTCTTAAGACATAAACTCAAAAAGACCTTTTGACTTGAGTGACTAGTGAGAAGGGGGTTATCTTTGCATCCTTGCTTTAGTTTCACTAGCCCTTTAGGTCACTAGGGACATCTCCCTTGGGTTAGTCTTACCCTACTCCTAAACAGAAAGGGGTTTCCTATTAAGGTGGCAGTGATAGGTCACCCCCTTGTTATGCCAATCGTTTTTCACTTTCCTTGGGATTTGGGAAAGTACATATTGTGCGACAAAATTTTTGGTGCCGTTGTCAGGGAACACTGAGTCAATCTTCCTCGAATGACACTTTTTTGGTAAGCCTTTACCCAAATCCTTCATTTACGTAGCTTACGTGGTGAATCCACTGAGCTTGATCCCCTCATCCCTTTGATAATCTTAGGAATATTATCTGGAAACTTCACTTAATTCAGGGAGATACACCAATACTCCCAAGTCTTACAAAAGAAAGCCTCCTAGAAACTCTCCTGCATTAAAATCATTATTTTGAGGTAATCTTCCCTTGAACACAATGTCTAATGCTCAAACTAAGACCCTTAATCCAAATCATTCTAATAACCAAAAACAATGGTCATCCAAACTTTTTACGCTGTTAGACATGAAAAAAATTCCAGGATACCCTCGGCAAATTCCCCCTAGGTATGAGAAGTGGATGCCTAATTTGAATGTTAATGATGTAGTCAGCTTTGAGGACCATATGAGTAATTTTTGGGCCTTTTTCAAACATCATCCCATCAATTATGATGTTGAATATTTGGAAATGAAATTTTTCTCTGCTACCCTCTATGATGGCATTAGAAGATGGTATAATGGTCTCCCTGACGCTAGTATTACATCTATGGATAAATTAGAGGAATAATTCCTCAAAATATGGAGTGTAAAGGAAGACCCTAACATGATGCTAACAAGGCTTATCAACATCACAAAGGCTAAGAATAAAATTGTTAGGGAATTTCATGATAAATTTGAGAGGCTTATACAACAAATCCCAGCAAGCCATCACCCTTCAAACAACTTTCTTCTCTTTCTTTACACAAAATATTTTACAGGACAAATGGGTTTTCTTATCAGAGACAAAGCTCTAGAAGAATTCAAGAATCCCACGAGATGGATATGAAAATTCAAAATAACCTATCATCATCCCAAGTAGAACCTTTCTCCTCACCAAGAGTCAAGATGGATGCAAAACCCAAATTAGTCCACAATGTTGAGTCTGCTTCAGATATTGGTGCTAGCTTGAAAAAGCTACAATTGACTATATATGGCATGGTAAAAACCCAAGAGTTAATGATGAATATGATTGTCAACTTAGAAATATACCAACAACAACCTCCTAGACATCCTTATAAGGGGAAATTCCAAAGGGGTGTTTTCAATCCCAAGAATGATCAAGAGGTCCCTAATATTTTAGGCCCCACAAACGTGGTTGAGGAGAACCAGTGGTATTTTCAATGTAGAGAATCACATTGGGAGCATGAGTTCCCTATGAATAATGGTGAACATGATCAGGTAAATTTTATCAACCATACCATTGAGGAGCCACAATATTTCCTTAATATCATGCTTGAAGAACATGAAGAAGGCATAAAATAAGCAACTAGAAAATCTATGATGGAGGTAATCAATATCCTTGATCAAGAATCAAGAGATAAGTTGAAAAAACAAGAATTCCAAGTGTATACTAGGAAAAAACGAATGAACCAACCCCTATCTACTAGACCTACAGCTTCACAACCAAAACCTCCACCTATGAACATACTCCTTCCTAAAATGAATAATAATATTAATTTTAATTTTGACTTGGAAGGTGCATTAGCCAAAATGCATGTAACCATTCTGTTGAAGGAAGTTATCAAGATTCCATCCATGAAAGAAAGGATTGAAATTTTTTTCAATGTGTCAGATGAACCAATAGGCCCTCCTATTATTTTACAAGAAGGCCATTTTAGGGTTCAATATGATGGATACCCACCCTTCTTTATGTCATTTCTAGTAAATAACAAATGTCTCAAAAATTGTATGCTTGACTCGAGATTAGGTTCCAACATGATGTCTTTGAAATTCATGGAGAAACTAGGCCTAATGGATACATGACCTTATAGGAATGTGTGTGGTTTTGAATCTAGGGCCATACCCACTCATGGGGTAGTTGATAACGTTGAGGTGCACCTCAGTAAATATCCTAAGAGAGTTATCCATATGGATATTGTGGTGGTAGATGTCCCTGATGCATGGGGGATTCTTTTGTCCAGGAAGTTTGTTGCGATGTTGGGTGGTACATTAGAGATGGATTTAACTTATATAAACATTCCTATGAAAAATGGGATGATTAAACGCCTTCCAAATATGCCAATGGCTAAGGTCCATGTACAAAAGATTAACAATGATACTAAGATCAGTGAAACACATGAGCCAGCTAAGGAAAAGCTTCATGTATTTTCTCCAGAGGATTTTCCTTTCACTTCAGAGGAATATTTTGATGAGATACAATGGCCAAAGAAACAAGAGTATCAAAATATCTTAAATAAATATAAGGAAAGAGAAGTTGGCTCTTTCAAATTACTAAAGAAAGGGGATGATGATATATTTATTAAACCAAGTCAACAAGAAGTCCTTACAATTGAATCACACCCTCCTCCCTTAAGACAATACACTAGGGTTATACAGGTAAAAAAAAAATTTGAAGCAAAAGAATATCAAGAGGGAGATATGGTATGGATGTAGGACACTAAGAAAGGTGAGCCTAAAAATGTTAAAGGGAATGCACAATTTTGTCTTGCACCTTTCAGGATCAGAATGAAGTAATTCAACGATGCCTACTATTTGTCTACATTAGAAGGGTGAAAATGTCCATTACAAGTTAGTGGATGCCTCCTCAAACCCCATCATGGGGAAGATACTTGAATTCAGAGGTAAGTACAGGTAAGTTAGATAGGTAGGATTTTTTCATCCATTGTACATACCATCTGCATATCATGTTAGCATAGTTTTTGTTGCATTTTCATATTGTATTGTTTCATTATGTACATATGTATTCTCATTATCACATGCTAGATTAGATATTATCTTTATTTTATTATATCATATATGAAAAAGGGGTGATATCACCACCCTAAGTATTGCTAATATCCTTTGTTGATATTTAGAAGGAATGGATCATACCAGAGATGTTCAGGTTCTCATGTGCTCTACGGTGAGAACATGTCCCTGAGTTGGAGCCAGATGTTTTCCCCTACCTTAGGAATAACTAATGAAATCATGTCTCGAGGACCATAGTTCCTAGACATGGAGTACCGAGAGGAAGACGAATTGAGAATGGACCCATAGGGCCCCTCTTTTCTTTAGTGTAGTCCATTTATTACCAGCAGTAGTATCCATCCCACCAACTTGGTCCTGAAGTAGAGATTGGTCTTGCTCCATGAGGTAACGAGTCTAGGTATCATGGTATGTATCACTCTGATTTTTGAAGAACTTGAATATGTTGTATTGAATCCTTCTTCATTTTGTGACATTTTCTTCAAACTTATGCTCTTTTCCTCGTCCATACTTTGAGGGGTGACATGGTGCCCTAGTAAGTTGATTTCCCTTCAGGATGGGTTTCTACTGGGTGGATATATGAAAATTCATCGTCCATCCTTTCATACTTGCCACTTTCCATATGTATTGCTTCCATCTCCCCTATCCTTGATTGGGAATTGGGATTGGATACACTAGGAAGGGTTGTGCATTTCCTTATGGGAAGAAGGGGCTAAAGGCCCAGAGGGTAAAAGTAGCTGGGAAGAGTTAAAAGACAATGTTGAAACCTTTGAGATGCTTCGATCAGGCATCCCCAAGAAAGCGGTGAAATTCTTCTCAGTAATAAAGGGGACCCATAAGATACATAAACACTCACGGTACTAGTTTATGGATAGGAGGTCTCATAACGAGATGAACTATTATGACCATGGGCATGTAGCAGTATGACACTACCACCTATGTCCATCAAACTAGGGTAGTGGATATTGGTGGAATAACTAAGAAAAAGGGGGTCTCATCATGAGCCATCCTTCTCATTTATGTGATTTTTTTGTGGATAACGTTGTCACCTCTGGTCATCAATCCAAGACAGTGGCCTTCAAATTTTCCCTTGAAAGAAAAATATCAAAAGAAATAAAGCTAAGAATAAACAAAAATGAATGGGATAGGAAACAATTTCATTCATGAAATGGTGCAGCTCACCCTCTACAAAGGTACCCACAGGAAAGGATTTACATTTCCCTATTATTACATGCACCCCATGCCCAAATACTTACCCTATTCCACCTCATACACTTACATGACTTGGATTAGATCCAACCTTGGAAACACCCAAAACTTAAGGAATATTATCCCAATAGGACACCCTGATACCTTCTCCAAACCTAACTGGTCAAATTGTATAACATCTTTGAGCATTTGTCTAGGTTAAGGGGGATTTGATACACATGTTTGGGTAATTTAATTATTGGATGTGATTTACATGCTATGATATTTGTGACTTATGAACCCCTAGAGGGCGTACTTGTTCTTGTTGCAGGACCTTTCCTAGTGGATAGGTACACATGAGGGAATGATTATCTTATACCTTCATGAGGGATTAAATCCCATAGATGGATGTTGCAACCCCATCCAGAGGTAAGAAGAAACTGAATATTTGCACCGGAAAAAAGAAGGAAGTTTCCTATGGAGGCACTCTGGAAGACCTAGACCCAAGGATATCTTAATCTACCACATGGACGTTAGCCCTTGAGGTCCCTAGACATCACCATCATGACCTTGAATGTCATCTAGAGCTAGGGTTTTCATTTTTTATGCAGTTATGAGCATGGTGGCATGTGTGGGCATCATTTGGGGCCTCTCGAGACCAAGCACCCTACATTTTAGGCTCAACATTCCACCTTAGGGCCTCAACGTCACCCTAGAAGGGCATGGGGTCACCCTTGGAGATGTATTTAGGTGATAATTAATTTTTATTATGTCAAAATTAAATTTTATTGTAAATTAGCCAGGTCGGCCTTAATTTTGGCCTAAAATTAATTAAGGGTCAAAGTTTTGTATAAATAAACATAAAGTCCATTCATTGTTTACATAAAAAATCTCACTTGGAGAGAATTGGACTGAAATTTACTCCCTACTTAGGGTTTATTGGTTGAAATTGCGATGCACACCTCTCTTGTAGTCTTCAAACTTGCAAATTGGATCATTTTTTTGGTAAAGTTACTTGGCAATCTAGGGTTTCATAGCTTGATTATTCTTGGTGAATTAAGTAAATATGCAATTGTCATTTAATTTTGAATGGTTATGGTCTCTTTTATTATTCATGTTAATGATTATGAAATTGCTTTCTTGACAAACACTAGGAGTAAAGAAATCAAGATAATACTTATTTTCTCTACATTTGTTATACTTTGCTAAGGTGGTTAACTTTGACAAGATTCTAAATCCCTAAAGTTCGAGCACT
Source organism: Picea sitchensis (assembly GCA_010110895.2). Classification (NCBI taxonomy): domain Eukaryota; kingdom Viridiplantae; phylum Streptophyta; class Pinopsida; order Pinales; family Pinaceae; genus Picea; species Picea sitchensis. The sequence goes on along the minus strand of SNQJ01S0030485.1, from coordinate 187,610 downwards.
TTAGAAGCCTTGATCAAATGTTTTTGCATCTAAATGTTTCTTTCAATAATCTGAGGAGTAAATTGTTAGGGCCTAGAAGTGCCTACTCTCTAGTAGCTCACCTCCCTAAATATTGAATCCTAGAAGACTTAAGGTGCTACTCTTTTAATATTCATCCTTTAGTTGGAGAAACATAATCATTTTATTTCTTATTTCAAATGAACGTCGCTGAAATTTTGACTCCATAACCCCTCAAAGGAACTAGTCCTTACACTTCTTTTGTTGAGATATCAAACCAACACTCAAACCTTAACCTTTTTATATTTCACTAACTAAAACTAACACTAACCTTAATCGAAAACACTGGTATTCCAACAGAAGACTAGCACCTTCAATAACCACTCACACAACTAGATCAAATATCAACACATCGATGTTTTGACATGGTAAAACCCCTACAGGGAAACATCCACAGCCCCAGCAAAGTTCCAACGCAGCCACTTGAAGCAGTTTATTAATGCAAAAGAAAAATATTACAGTGACATTTTACAAGATATTTTCTCACAATCGATCATCGTAAAATGACTCTCCATTCTCTTTAAATAGAGATCATGGACCAATCGAGTGTTCAAACACATATCAATGGCCATTAAGATCGAGGAGAATATGAACTATTGGATCACTCTATGTTGGGAACATATCATGACCACCGGATTTCCTAACTACAAATGCATACTAAAGAAACACACCAAGAAACACACTTTTAACTAATGACACATTAGATCAATTAGATCTTAACTAACTCCTAAGTGTCTAAATAGCCTAACATCCCCCCTTAAGAACAACTTGGGATAGGATTGAAGGACTTGAAATAGTGACACAATGTAAGTTTTAAACCTGTGAAGTAAAGAAATGCATATAGATTCTTAAGAAAAATAGAATTTAATCAATGACTCATTCACATAGTACACAGAGATATTATACCGAAAACCCTCAATCGGGAAAACCTTTCTTATATTCATTATATCGAATTTCACCATTCACTATAAAATATATACAATGTTTTTAGGTATTCCATAGATACCAAAACCCTAAAACCAGGATTATCTTTAGTAAACCGCTAAAAATAGAAAAATCCACTAAAAATAGAAAAAACCAAAACCCTAATCCCTAAAATCAAGGGATCGTCAGACGCAGTTTGTTAGAAAAACAGGACCATGGAGCAATAAAATAAAACAAATGATGAAACAAAACACAGAAGATACACAATACAATAGAGGCACAAATTTACATGGTTCACCCAGTGTGGGCTATGTCCACCAGAGAAATTGCGAGGTCCTTCCTTTATTATTATCCAACATATGAAGGGATATAACCTACAACAAACCTATTGTAACTTCCTCTTCTTTCTCTCATAGTCTCCTATCTCAGAATACAATATTCACCATCAATCATAGCCACAATACATTTCCCTCATAAAACAAGGTTTCCTTCTAGGGCAAAAACCCTAACATAATTTCTACCATTAGATCTGCGACCTTATAATGAACGGTCCAGATTTACAAAGAAATTACAATATACATTTACAATGAAATTTTTTCTTCGGGGGCTTCACCCCCGAACCCCTGCTTGCCCCCAGACCCCCCGGACCTCACAGAGGGG
>SNQJ01S0030485.1:155690-185959 GCA_010110895.2 Picea sitchensis | reverse complement strand
TATCCACTCCTGCATCATCCATCTTGCTTACAGATATTAGGCACTTGGCTAGTTTTGGAATGTGAAGAACCCCAGGAAGTGTTCTAATCCTTCCATCTTTTAGCAGCAACTTAACCCTTCCACGTCCCAAGATTTTTGTTGTCGACTCATCTCCTAGGAATACATTAGCACCATCATATTTTTCATATTCAGAGAACCACTCCCCGTGAGGAGTCATATGGTATGATGCACCTGATTCGATCAACCATATGTCATGGTCTGCATGTGTACTTGTAGATGCCAGGTAAACATCACCTCCTTCTTCAGTGGAGGTTTTCGCCTCTGTGGAAGAGGTACTATCAAATCCCTTTGGTTTTTCAACCTTCTTAGACATGCAATCTTTCATATAATGCCCTATTTTACCACACTTCCATCATTTCCTCAAAGATTTTCCTGGAGACTTAGATCTACCTATATATTTAGATCTCCACCCCGAATGCTTTCCAAGGTTCCTGTCTTGGGTATGACCTCTTACAAATAAAGAATCTTTGCTATGACTATCCATGCTTTTCCACCTCATCTCTTCAGATAACAAGGATGAAACTACATCCTCATACTTTAATGTAGATTAAGTGGTACTACCAATTGCTACAACCAGATTATCCCAAGAGTCTAGAAAAGAACATAGAAAAGTAATACACTTGTCTTCTTCTACAATCATAATATTAATAGAGACAAGTTGACTTACCAGAGTACTAAAGCCATTTAGATGTTCTGTCACATAATCTCCATATTCCATCCTAAGATGATACAACTTATTTCAAAGAAACAACTTGTTTACCAGGGACTTTGATTGGTACAAATTCCCCAACTTATCCCATAGTTCCTTGGCTGTAGATTCTCCCGAGACATTCAACAAAACTGAATCTTCTAGGCAGAGTCGAATAATACTCCTTTCTCTTCTATCCAACTTCTCCCAATCTTCCTTCGACATACCAGTAGGTGGTGTGCTAGTAGTTTGTGTACTGGTAGGTTGTGTACCAGTAGCCTGTGTGCTAGTAGACGGTGTACTATTAGGCTATGTACCAGGATCCACAATGATCCATTGTTCTTTTTCTACAAGAAGGTCCTCCATCTTAATCTTCCATAGCTCAAAGTTTTTACCATTGAACTTCTCTATCTCGATTCTAGAAGAACTCGCCATTCCTCTTTCTGCACTCAAATCACCACTGGAAAAGCTCCCACTAAACCCAGGTTTATCACAGACCCAAGATAAACTTGATCTATCAAGACCAAGCAAAACCCTCAACAACAAAGGCGTCCCTCTGAAGCCAAAAATGATCTATGATACCACATGTAAGTTTTAAACCTGTGAATTAAAGCAATGCATATAGATTCTTAAGAAAAACAAAATTTAATCAATGGCTCATTCACATAGTACACACAGATATTATACCAGAAACCCTCAACCAGGAAAACCTTTCTTATATTCATTATATCGAATTTCACCATTCACTATACAATATATACAATGTTCTTAGTTATTCCATAGATACCAAAACCCTAATCCCTAAAATCGAGATTATTTTTAGTAAACCACTAAAAATAGCAAAAACTGAAACCCTAATCCCTAAAACTGAGGGATCATCAGACACAATTTGCATATCTGATGTGCCCACACACACACATGTAAATAATATAACACATACCCAACACACAATAGAAGAAGAAAGGAGGCATTAGAGACTATCCCCCCTTGATGACAACTTCTTGAACTTCCTGAACTCCTGTTTGGAAAACGTTTCTTATGTAAGAGACTTTGTGAAAATATCTTCAACTTGATCATCTGTAGGGAAAAAGAGAACTTCAATAACTTGATCATGAATGATCTTTCTAAAGAAGTTCATGTGCATCTCGATGTGTTTGTTGCGCTAATGTTGAACTGGGTATTTGTCGAGCTTGATGGCACTCTGATTGTCGCACCAAAGGCTAGTCAGATGTTGTTGTTGGAATCCAAACTCTAAAAGAATCTGTCTAAGACATAAGGCATCCTGACTTGCATTTATCGATGCTCGATACTCTACTTCTATTGAATAAAGTACAATAGCCCATTGCTTCTTACAGGCCCAAGTGACAGGTCTTGAACCAAGGATGAAAACATAACCTGCAGTAGACTTATGATCATTAGGGCCTCCGGCCCAATATGAATTAGTGAAATCAACCAATAAAGGAGCCCCCTATGAAATGTAATGTATCTCGAACTGAACTATACCATGGACATAGTGAAGTTTCCTTTTAGATTATTTCCAATGGATTTCATGGGATGTTTTAATATATTGGGAAACAATACCAACATCAAAGGAAAGATCAAGAAGGTTATGATTCAATTATAAGAGGCTACCAACTAGCTGACGATACAAGGTGTCATCGAATTTGGGAGAAGTACATGTGGCATCAAGCTTGAATCCAGACTAGAAGGGAGAAGGGGTTGGTTTGCAATCGTCCATGTGAAAATGATTAAGAAGGTCGCAAGCATACTTAGATTGGGAAAGAAAAATTCCTTTATTGGTTTGCAAAACTTGGAGGCCAAGGAAATAATGCAAAAATCCTAATTCTATCATTTCATATTTCTTCTTAAGGTTGGTTTTCACATGGTTTAAAAAAAAAATTCACTGCCAATAAGGATAAGGTCATCAACATAAAAGACAAGGAATATGATATGGCTTCCTAATTTCTTGGTATATACATTAGGATCAGAATGGCATCTAGAGAATCCAATGGAAATAATAAAGTTCTCTATTTTGGCATACCAAGCTTGGGGAGCTTTCTTAATACCATAAAGAGATTTCTCAAGGAGACAAACAAGGATAGAGTCATTCTGGACATAGGAAGGAGGTTGTTCCATGTAGATTTCTTCTTGCAAATATCCATGAAAGAAGGTGGATTTAACATCCATCTGATGGACCTCCCATTTATGTGAGGAAGCAATGGAAAGAACAAGGCGAATGGAATTCATTTTGGCTATAGGGGAAAAGGTTTCATTATAGTCAATTCCTTCAACTTCAGAAAATCCTTTGGAAACCAACTGAGCCTTTTGTCTTTAAAAACTTCCATCTGATGCATACTTAGTTCTGTAGACCCATTTACATATGACATGTTTTGTTCCTTTTGGAAGAGGTACAAGATCCCAAGTATCATTTTCCATTAAAGAACGCTATTCTTCATTCATTTTTGTATCATAATATGGATGACCTGAAGCTTCTGCAAAAGTCTCTGGATCATGAGTCTCTGAAACTTGAGCCAAAAGAGAAGATGCTCATTTTAACTATGAACGTGTCTGACACTGATATGAAGGATCACCGACAACATCACCAATTGCTTCTCGTGTTGAATGGACCCATCTACGAAGTGGTGGATCTGAAGCTAGTGTTGGTTTAGGGTCAAAAGACTCATCTGGAGGAAGGTGAGCAGGAGGAGGTGGATTTTCATTCTCACTTTCATCATCTGAAGAAGAAACTAGAAGAGAAGAAGGCACACATGTCAAATATGGCTCGCATGCCGAAGAAGGCACAAACATCGAATTAGGCTCGTAGGCCAAAGAAGGAAAAAACATTGAATTAGGCTCGTAGGCCAAGAGATTTTCAACAAGTTTAACATCTCTTCTAACAATAATTTCATTACAATGTGGTTGAAGAAGTCTATAACCTTTGACATCTTTAGAATAACCAACAAATATACACTTCTCACTTTTAGGCTGCAATGCTTTCCTTTTCTCATCAAGAATATGATCCCATATTATACTTATAAATACACAGGTGACGGAAGTGACTTACATATGATTTAATTTTAGTCCAATCTTATTTCATTGTTATATTTTTAAGAGCCTTTGTGGGACTGCAATTTACTATGTAATTTGCATAGTTGATGGCTTTCGCCCAATACTTTAGACTTAATCCCTTAGATTGGATCATACAATTAGCCATTTCTTTTAATGTGCAGTTATTCCTCTCAACAACACCATTTTGTTGTGGTGTATATGGAACAGTGTGTTGCATTTGGATTCCTTGTGTAGTGTAGTAACTTGTAAAATTATTTTTCACGTATTCATGTCCATTATCTGTTCTTAACCTTTGAATTTGATGTCCAAATGCCTTTTCTACAAGGGCCTTGTAAGCCAAAAATTGTCAAAAACATTGCCCTTAAGTTTTAAGAAGTAAACCCAAGTACATCTAGAAAAGTCCTCATTGAAAGTTAAGAAATACTTTCACCCATAAAAATAAGGACAAGAAAGTGGACCACACAAATCACCATGAACAAGTTGCAAAGGGCCTGAGGCGTGCCAAGAGGCACATTTGTCAAAATTGTCCCGATGATGTTTGTCGAGAACACAACCGGCACAAACACCATCTCTGCATGAAATAGGAGGAAGACTGGTCACCATTTGTCGATTACATAGTTTCTACAATGAGTGATAGTTTATATGACCAAACCACTCTTGCAAACATTTGCTCAAGTCATTGCTATGAGCAACAAAAACTGATGAAAAATATGATGACCCAAAGTTGTCAAACTTGTACAACCTAGTAATATCATCAACAATTCCAGTTGCAAGAACATGCTTAGGATCTTTTAGATCCTTGATTACAACTTGGTGAAGTAAAAACTCTATGGTTTTACCTTCACCTGAATGAGTGATTTGATATACTGATAGAAGGTTACAAGAAAGACATGGAACACATAATACATCATTGAAATGACCATTTTCTACTTGAACTGTTCCAGATCCTACAACACTAAGAGATCTATCATCACCAAGAAAAAATTTCTTGGTGTTATATTCGTTTAGAGAAAAAAATATGTCTTTATTCTTATCCATATGATAAGATGCTCTAGAATCAATAAGCCACTCATGAGAATAAGAAGTAGAAGTTGTATTGAAGGAGAAACTAGAAGCAGAAAGTGCATGTCCATGAGAAGAAGAAGAAGAAGTGTAATCAATACTGATTTTTTTCTTCTTCATCGTTGCTTCTAAAGCTGCCATGTTCTTGAAACATTTGGACTCATCATGACCATATTTTTCACAAAAGTTGCAATGTCTGCTAGTCTTCTTATTTTTATATTTTTCTCCTTTGTGACCATTAGGAGTGGAAGTTTTATGAGTGGATTTGGGACCCTTATGTTTCTTGTTGTTGTGGCAAGGATGTTTCTTCTTGGGATTCTTGGGTTTATCTTTCTGATGGATGAATAAATATTTTTTGGAGGTACCTCCAGTGTTGATCACTCCAAGTTGTACAAGCTTATCTTTCTCTCTAATGAAAGCATCATAAAAGGAATCAAGAGTGGGTTTTTGATAAGTTTTCCCTAGAGCCTCTTTAATGGCATAACAGTTATATACAAACACAGAATATGCACAAGTACCTAGCTTAGAAATAATAAGATAGATGCAATGCTCTTCATCCATATTTATCTTACATTCTTCACATAAAATTATGATTGTTTTAAACTTAGATAGATAGTCGTCAATGCAAGAAAAATAACTTGGACTTAAATTTAGCACTTTATTTTCTGACTGTTGTGCTCAAATAATATTGTGTTTACCAAACACAGATTCAATATTTTCCCAAGATTCATTGGGTTTATCAATTTGTTGAAGGTGGAACCTTAAATCAGAAGAGATGGACATTCTGATTATGCCACATGCTTTGTCTTTCCTTTTATCCCATTTGAATTTCTTGACAGCATCAATAGGTTTTGTTTCCTTTCCTAAGGTAATTTGGTACAAGCCTTTACTTCTTAATAAATCCTCTATACGAGATTTCCATTGGAAGTAGTTGGTGATGGTAAGGAAAATATTACTTGAATAAGCCATATTAAATATGCGGATAATATCGATTTAAAAACTAAAACTTATGATCTTGATGGTAATATCTCGAAAAATTAGGCGGCTTTAAAAAAATCAGCACTGGAAATGGACTTCATATGTGAAAGTTATGCCCTTTTAAAAAAAGGTATAAACGGTAACCAAAGGACCACACAAAGGTGTAAGTTTCTTTATGAAGTTACCCACTTTTATAAAAAGAAGTGAGGTTCACTTTTACAATGTAGATACTTTATAAAAGAAAATATGCATGCAAAATAAATAACTCTAAAATATTAAAGCTACTTATAGAGATTCACTTTTAGACTTGAAGTGAAATGTACTTTACAATGGAGCATGAACTTTTTCGAAACAAAGTAACAAAAAGAGAGACTTGAAGTCAAGACCTCTTACTCAATAATGAAACTTTTAAATAGGCTAGAAAAACATATTTTATTCTTTAGCAAGAGGATTCGGGGTGTTGTTGTTTTTGTTGTGGAAGACGGCCTTGGAGAGCGTGCTAAAAAAACTATTTTCACACAAGAAAACATTTTCGCTTCTCGATGAAAACAAGGGTTAGATCTTGGTTAGCTTACCTGGAAAATGCACATTTTTCCTATCTATTTTTTATTTATTGATATCACACAGGACGTAGGGAAAATATAATACAAAGATCTAAAAGAGTAGTGACCCAAAAACAAACAATATAAAATCTAAATAATACTCTGCAAAAAAAATTAAAAAGGGCATATTCAGGCTTTATACCTCCAGATCTAGCTGAAATGGCCATATCTTGGGAAAACAGAAACATTTTTCCAGTGAAAGGAAATATGCTCCTGAATGAAATGAGTGCTCTGGATGCAATGGAATAGTCCTCTCAGCCTAGAAATGTAAGAAAATGGCAGAAAATGAAGATGAGGAAACTCATCTTCACGATCTCGATCTACAACAGGGGCGAGTCTTCAAACAGGATCTGATACCATGTTCGACAACACGGGTATTCCAACAAATGAAGAACACCTTCAGTAACCACTCACAAAACTAGATAAAATATCAACACACCGATTTTTTAATGTAGTAAAACCCCTACGGGGAAACATCCACGGTCCTAACCAACACGCCCACTTGGAGCAGTTTATTAATGCAAAAGAAAAATATTACAGAGAGATTTTACAAGAGAGTTTCTCACAATCGATCATCGAAAAATGACCCTCCATGATCTTTAAATATAGATAGAGATCATGTACCAATTAGGTGTTAAGCCACAGATCAATGGTTGTTAGGGTCGAGGAGAACATGAACCGTCATATCACTCTATGTCGGGAACATATTGTGATCGTCGGATTTCCTAAATACAAATGCATACTAATGCATACTAAAGAAACATAATAAGAAACACACTTTTACCTAATGGCACATTAGACCAAGTAGGTCTTAACTAATTCCTAAGTGTTTAAATATCTTAACAAACCTATCCTAGACAACTAATTTACTTGTTGCTCTTATAAATCACTGTTACAACCATCTTAAATGAACAAATTTTCTGCATACTCTACATTGAATTCTAGTTAAACACTTCTAAAATTGTTTATGACATTTTATTGTCATTCTGGCTAGTAAATGTTATCTTTTCATTGTCTTTTCAAGCAATTGTGAGGCATATTTCTTGCAACTATTACAAAATACTTATTGTTTTTGTGAACTTTCATTTTTCTACAATTTTATATCAACTAGCATACATTTCATTGGTTTATTGTCTTATTGAAGCACTAATATCATTTTGCACTTGAAACTGCCATATTCTTGCTTGTTGTCTTGTTCCGAGCAGGTACACCTCATCCATTACATTTGCTTCATCTCTTAAGACATAGACTCAATAAGACCTTTTGACTTGAGTGACTAGTGAGAGGGGTTTATATTTTCATCCTTGTTTTAGTTTCACCATCCCTTTAGCTCACTAGGGACGTCTCCCTTAGGGTAGGCTTACCCTACTCCTAAATAGAAAGGGGTTTCCTATTAAGGTGGTAGTGATAGGTCACCCACTTGTTACACCAATATTGTTTCACTTGCCTTGGGCTTTGGGAAAGTACAAATTGTGAGATAACAATATGCATTGGCATTGGCAATGGAAATGCATACCATACCATACTATACCGTTTCCATCTCCAATGCCAGTGCATACCATTTCCATGCAACGCATACCATACAATACCATACCATGCTATGGTATGGTATGTTATGGTATGCTATGGTATGCAATGTTATGAATTGGTAATGGTAATGGAAATGGTATGCATTGCCTTGCCATTTCCTTGTATGGTATGCATTGACAATGCATACCATACCAATGAAATTCATACTATTATTACTCTGTAATTTCTTTGGTTGAGGAAGAAAATCACAAATATAACCTTCAAACCAACTTTAGGCTTGGAATCTGGACTTTCCAAACTAGATATGGATCTCTCATTGTATATTAGGCTCAGTGGCCATATCTTAAGTGGAAATAAGGTTTTAAGATGTGGTCGATGGAAGAGGTGAAAAAGAATACATTGGGAATGGAGTCTTTGGGACAAAATAAATCTAAATGATCAATACGAGATGATGAGTAGTTCTAAACAAGGGTAAGATAGTCAACTCCTTCTATTTCTTTAAATTTTTTGCAGTATATGGTGGAAAAAAAAGGGTAAATAGTCCATCACACTTGAAGCATCTAGCTATGGATGAATTTCAAATGTAGCGTTAGGAGAAAGAGTGAGCATTTAACTATATGCATTCAGAGCATCTAAATAGGATGAATTCTGAACCATTTAATCTCAATTAAAGACTTAGAAGATTAAACATTGATATGAATAACTGTAGAAAGGAAACACATAAACACAGAAAGAGACACATCACCAGAATTTAGTGACACAAGAATCCTTGAAAGAAATAGCTTGATCCTTCTTTATTAATTACTTAGCATTAAACTCAGAAAAAGATTAAGATATAGTAAGATATGTCTTCTATCACACCTCTACCAACCAACATACAGTAAGATATGTCTTCTATCACACCTCTACCAACCTCTTTTTCATGTCACTTTTAAAATATTTATACAAAAATGTCTTCCTATATTTCAAAATTCGAATTCAACTACCATCCTAAGATAAACTATAGTTACAACATATTTTGGCAACAAAATCTGAACAAACTGCTGAAAATAAGGAGTCAAAATTGAATCATTAACTTCACATAACAACTTGATAAAAATAGGTTCTTAATTCCCTAATATCATGCTCTCGAACCTCAAACGCGATGTAGACAAGCTGGCACACTTTGTTGACATGTTCTTGTTGACCAGGAGGTGTTCTGGAAGCTTTGTCATAGTTTCGCAATGAGCTTTGTTGTGCAACATAAACCTACAGGAAATTGTGTAGTAGGTTGCGCAACATCCCATCCAGCCTTTAAAGTAATAATATTTCCTCCATAGATTTCCAGGTTCTACTAAAATTTTCTTTATTTACGGGAAGAACCATGTGATGAACTTTTTTATTTCTCTATAAGATAATTTTTCCAGTATATATTCTTTTTTTGAATCAAATTCCAATCTCAAAATTTGTGTGGAAAAGCATACAACACACTTCCTCTGGCCAGTAAAGATCTTGACAGCTTTCACAAGGAAGTAGTCTATATTGGTTATACATTAGAACCTTCATCTTTCGAAAGAAGTCACTCCAAACCCATCTGTCATTTTCCAATGGATCTAAAAAAATAAATCCTGCAAATGCTTGCCAACATTATTGAATAATCACAAACCCCATGATCTCTATTTGATATCTGCACACATGTGGACAACAGACTGATCTTGCGGATGTTTCCATAATTGTTTCTCCTTACACAATCAAGTTTGTTAACAAGAGTTTTTGAGGGAGGAAACATTCCACTCCTTCGCATAACTTCTGAAAACCTCCTTAACAAATCTAAACATCTAAGAAGAATACTCACAAACCACACAATGAAATTGCATTTTTGTGGTCCCTGGTACCCCTCATATGCTTACATACCTTACGATCTAAAATATATAGACATATCTAGCAACCTAAATGAGGATTTCAAATCTGATATAGTTGAAGATGTATATATTATCAACTTGGTCCTCAACGATCTTTCTCACTGTGCGCATTCCAAATAATTCTCTATATACAGGATGAAATACTTCGTCAATCTGCATACTAGTTTAGAGAACTAGAAGAAGAATACGACCTTATTTATATCGTTTCATTCAAATAAAATGCAATGCATAACTCCCTTATGACCACTTTATAACTTGTTCCTTCCGAAAAGTCATAACTGCAACCAATATCTTGTGTTGTGGAAGACCTTTTTGATAGGCCATTCCTAACATTTATTATTTGATGTCAAATAAAAATCATGAGGAATGACATTTGGATCCATTCTAAACTTGTTGGCATTCATTCCTTGGCATATAGGTTTTATACCTCCATCGCCCGGTTCCTTCAATGTGAACACTTGGTACTTTGAATGCTTGGCGGTCATGCTAGTTGATTCTACCTTTTGGCACTTGGAGCTGAAGTGTTTGACACTTGGTACTTTGAGAAATTTACACCCTTGGGTTATCTCCTGAAGTTTTGGCACTTCTATTTTTATTTAAAATCAGTGGGATATATCCCACATTGATGAGTAGAAATAGTTTACGAGTGTAATATACGTCGATGATTGTAAGGGTAGTGGATGCATTGAGCACTCTTTCACCCTTGTGACTAGGTGCTCGGTATTGGGTGTTAACTTGTGATGTGTTTTATCTCTTGAAGGCTCGGATCATGGACTTAGAGATTGGGCATGAGACAAGAGAATTGGGCCTAGGGCCCACTAATTGTTTTAGCCAATATTCATAAAAAAACTGTTATACATCCGAAGACCAAATAAACCTTAGAAACCCAATTTTTACTTGGTAAACTTGAAAATATTTTTGGCCAAAAGAATCTAAAGGTTTTGATCTCAATACACTTAATCCTGAGAGCACAATCATCTTGTAAAAACCAATCTTGGCCAAATTACAAATTTTATTTATGAAAATTTACATGTGCTATCATCAGCTCTATTGGGGATGGTGTCCTCTATGAGAGGCGCCAAAGAACATGTAGACCATGTGCATGATCCGTTGGGTTGTTCCTAACCTTTGAGATCTGCAACCTGCAAATTGATCCCACACCACAACTGAAAACAAATTGACACCAATTTTTGAAAACCAACTGCAATCGAAACCACTTTGAAATATATACAAACCGAAAACCATACTACAATCCGAAAACTGAAACCAAACATACTAAAGGCAATACTGCAAACCCAAGCTGAAAGAATTATTTTCCAACAATCTTATTGCACACACTCCTATTCTAATTTGTTGAGGCCAATCTTGATCATGTATAATGCCATTTCCAATGCAACCATGAAAGTGTTTTTTCCACTGTCTGGCCTCCTTCCATGCATTTCTTCATAAGAGAAATCAAAGATCCACTTGATGGAAACTTGAATAAAAGATTACAAACAAAAGAAATTTTCAGAACATTTGACAAACTAGGAATAGTCATTGATTCCAGGAAATCTACAAAAGCATCATCAAACGAATGCATAATATCATCATACTGTATCAACCCTTCAACTTTATTCCTACTTCCATTCAAATCTAAATGATAGTTGTCAAAAAAAGGATGAAAATGTGCACTAAATTTCTGCAATGAAACCCCTACTGGCAAGAAATACATGGTTGATTCTAACATTGACTGATCATTATATTTATTTTATGAGTCACGGTTATTCAATGGTTGCAAATTTTGATTACTAAAATATTCCATATTATCAGCTACAGGGTTGTGAAGAACACTAATAAACTGTTGATTTGTACTATTGTCATCTTGCTCGAAAAATTTCATATCACTTTGCATCATCTCGCACTCCTCAACTTTGGTGATGATCTTGAAATTTTCTTTTAACAGTTCAAATGAAGCAAATCACAAAGGCAGAGAATTTTCATCAGCAAAATCAATGTTATGCTCATTTCCAATGTCATAATTGCAATATGCAGGCTGAGTGATCCCATAAGAATGTTGAAACTGAACACTTCCTGATGGAGAACATGTAGTTGGTTTCTCTATAAAATCAATCTCATAGTCATTATTGTACTCATCATACTTGGGAAAATCATCTACATCTGCAATGTCATCCACAAGGAAAAATCTTGGTACATTGACTTGATCTTCAGTGGGTTGATCCTTATTTTTATAGTACAAAATTGTTTATCTGTGCATACAAGACATTGGCCATCCCATTTGCATACTTTTCCAAAATATTGTTGAGCCTTCCTTTTAAAAAACCATGTTTTGGAGAGTGTACGTGCCCTGCTGAACTAATTGCTCGCGTACACACACATGTTTTATGCTATTTAGCCTGTGTACACACACATGTTGCATGCTAGATATCCCACATTTACCTCCAAAAGTTGCAAAAAAAATAAAATTGCACGGAATTCAGTGGAGTTTATGGGATATGGAGGGTTTCCTAACCATTTTACCCCTTGTATTCCATCCCAAAACCGATTAACCATGTTTTTCTCATATAAAAAGAGGTCTTGGGGTGTCATTTAGGAACATAAGAAAGAGAATAAGAAAACTTTGCCAAAATATCTTCCCTTTCTTAGCCCAATATTTGCATCCTATTCTAATTTTTAGCCTCGGCCTTCCCCTCCAGCCTTTCTCCTTATGCAACCCTTCCTCCTTCCCTTGGTGATATGTTGGTTGCAAGAATATAATGTGGGATTGATGCACTTGGAATCATGACAGAGGATCTCAGACTTGGTTCATGGAGAAGTTGTCTATAGAGGTTGTAATCATTTTTATCTTACAATTGAATAAAATAGTTCATCCTTATTCCAAAACCCTACATTTACATTCTTTTGTTAATTTATGCATTTATATCTATATCTATACTTTTAAAGTGACCACTAGAGATTGCATATGTTGTTGCATTGTATTCCTAATATTTTGCAGGTCATCTTTGGGAGGAGATCTATGATCTAGTAGAGGCAACAAGCGAGAGAGGTCTACACCAATCGCAAGGACTAAAGGTGCAATCATTAACTCTCTTTCCTTTCTCTCTTGTCACTTTGTTTATATGATTTTGGGGCAACTTAAGGGTAGAACATCATTTTAAGGGAGTTCGTGCTCTGCCTTTACCTTAGACCCAATATAAGGGGATTTTCCTTGTATCACTTATCCTCTGCAACAATTTCATCATTGAAAATTTTGAATAAGTTCATGGAACAATCAATTTTCTGCTCATGCTGAAAAAGATCAGGATGTAAATCAGCTTCTTGTTTATGCACAATCTCATTTTCTTATGTTTTGCCATTTTTTCCTGCATTTGCAGCATCCTCTAAATTTTGATTTTTCATCCTCTTACATGCTTGAATATTATCTACAGCCTCATGAGCATCATTGAACATATGTTGCAAAGTAAAAAACCTTTTTTCCATCACGTGAAAAGACAGATATGGATGAAATGTTGTTGCATAATGGAGCATGGAAGCAGCTTCAGAGGGTTGAATCCTTTTAGGAATCTTGTAGTAAAAATTGGAAAACCTCATGTTGACCATAAAGATTGTTTCAATGTATTGTCTCCTCAAGGCACTGAACTCAAAAAGGTACTAATCCAATGAATTTCTCTCACCTCAAAACTTCAGGAAAACATCTTCCAGTTCCTCCCATGAGTTGATTGATTTAGCCTGCAAATACCTAAACCATTATTTGGCATCTCCTTGAAGGGATTGAAAAAAAACTCCGATACAAATATCAATATGTTCAACTTCGAAAAGGTCAATAAAATGCTCAAAGGATTGAACATACTTTTCAGCTATGAGGGTATCAATTTATCCATCAAACATAGGTAGGTACTTATAGTTCTTTGGAGGAAAATCATGAAGAATAAGAGGCAATTTAAGAGGTATGAATCTCTCTTGTGTTTTGGTAGATATAAGATTTGGTATAGAAGTTATAGTATCAACCTTGATCTCTTCAAGCTCATCATATTGATCATGTACATCATATGATTTAAATCGAGGACTTTCATCAAGATCAGTGATACAAGAATGAGATGTATTTACATCTTCAAAAGAAAGATATATAAATTTTAAAGGAGAATCAAGTGCATATATGTAGTATCCATTTGAATACAACATGTAAAGAAACATTATCTTAGAATTTTTAGGAAAGGAAGGGAAGAAATTGATGAGACATAATATTATATATTGGAAAAAATTTAAGCCTTGGTACTTCATTCCTTTTCCTTTCATGTCTTAATTAACTACTTATCATTAAAATTGGAAAAAGATTACACCATACACCAAGATATGTCTTCTATCACACCTCGACCAACCTCTTGTTCATGTCACTTTTAAAATATATATACCAAAATTTCTTCCTATCTTTCAAAATTAGAATTCAACTACCATCCTAAGATAAGCTACAATTAGGACATATTTTGGCAACAAAATCTAAACAAATTGCTGAAAAGAAGGAGTCAAACTTGACTCATTAATTTCACATAACCACTTGATAAAAATAGGTTCCTAAGTCCCTAATATGATGCTCTTGACCCTCAAACTTGATGTAGACAAGATGGCACACTTTGTTGACCTATTCTTCCTGACCTAGAGGAATTCTGGAAGCTCTATCACAATTGCGCATTGAGATTTGTTGTGTAACACAAACCTATAGGAAATTGTGCAGGATCCCCTGCAGCTTGTAAAGTAATGAGATTTCCTCCATAGATTGTCAGGTTCTCCTAAAATTTGCTTTATTTGCGGGAAGAACCATGTGATGAATTTTTTTATTTCTCTCTAAGATAATGTTTCCAGCATATCTTCTTCTTCTGAATAAAAGTCCAACCTCAAAATTTGTGTGGCAAAGCATACAACACACTTCCTCTAGCTAGTAAAGATCTTGACAGATTTCAAAAGGAAGTAGTCTATCTTGGTTATACTTTAGAACCTTTAGTGTTCAAAAGAAGTCACTCCAAAACCATTTGTCATTTTCCAAATGATCTAAAAAACTAAATCTTGCAAATGTTTGTCAACTTTCTTGAACAATCACAAACCCCATGCTCTCTATTTGACATCTGCGCACAAGTGGACAATGGATTTTCTTGTGGATGTTTCCATAATTTTTTCTCGTTACATAATAAAGTTTTTTAACAAGATTTTCTCAAAGAGGAAACATTCCACTCCTTCACATAAGTTCTAAAAACTCCTTAACAAAACTAAACATCTCAGAAGAATTCTCACAAACCACACAATGAAACTGCATTTTTGCGGTCCCTGGTACCCTTTAGATGCTTATGTACCTCACGATCTCAAATATATCGACATATCTGGAAACCTAAATGAGGATTTCAAATATTGTTGATATGAAGATGTATATATTAGAAACTTGGTCATCGACGATATTTCTCACTGTGCGCATGCCCAGTAATTTCTCTGTATACAGGATGAAATACTTCATCAATCTGCATACTAGTGTAGAGAACTAGAAGAGGAATATGACCTTATTTATATATTTCCATTCAAATAAAATGCAATGTAGAACTCCCTTATGAGCACTTTACATCTTTCTCCCTCCAAGAGTCATAACTGCAACCAATATATTGTGTTTCATAAGACCTTTTCGACAGGCCCTTCCTAACATTTATTATTTCTTGTCAAATAACAAGCATGAGGAATGGCATTTGGATCCATTATAAACTTGTTGGCATTCATTCCTTGGAGTATAGGGTTTATACATCCATCGTCTGGCGCCTTCAATGTGAACACTTGGTACTTTGAATGCTTGGTAGTCATGTTGGTTCATTCTACCTTTGGCACCTAGAGTTGAACTGTTTGACACTTGGTACTTTGAGTGATTTACACTCTCGGGTTATCTCCTAAAGTTTTGTCTCTTCTATTTTTATTTAAAATCTATGGGATATATCCCACATTGATGGGGAGAAATATTTTATGAGTGCATATATATGTCTATGATTGTAACGGTAGTCGACACGTCGAACACTCTTGGTGCCCTTGTGACTTGGTGCTCGGTATTGGGCGCTAACTTGTGATGTGATTTATCTCTTTAAGTCTTGGAACATGGACTTAGAGATTGGGCTTGAGACACGAGAATTGGGCCTAGGGACCACTAATATTCTTAGCCAAAATTCATAAAAACCCTTTTATACATCCAAAGAACAAATAAGCCTTAGAAACCCAATTTTTACTTGCTAAACTTGAAAATATTTTTTTCCAAATGAACCTAAAGATTTTGACCTCAATATACTTAATCCGAAGAGCACAATCATCCTGTAAAAACCAATCTTGGCCAAATTACAAATTTTATTTACGAAAATTTACATGTGCTAATAGATACCATACCAATGCCAATGCATACCATTGTATGCATTGTATGGTATGCATTGGTATGGTATTCATTGGCATTGGCAATGGAAATGGAAATGGCATGGTATGGTAGGGTATGAATTTCCATTGCCAATGGAAATGCATACCATATCATACCATTTCCATTGCCATTGTCAATGCCAATGCATATCATACCAATTAATACCATTTACATGCAATGCATACCATACCAATGCAATACATGCAATGCATACCATTACCATTTCCAATACATACAATTTCCAATGCATACCATTTCCATTGCCAATGCATACCATTTCCATTGCCAATGCATACCATACCATTTTCATTGACTTTGCCAATGCCAATGCATCCCATACCATACAATATCATTTCCAATTCATGTGATACAATGGCAAGGAAATGCATACCATTGTATGCATTGTATGGTATGAATTGGAAATGGTATGTCATGCTACATTATGCTATGCATTGGCAATGACAATGGTATGCATTTCCTTGCCATTTCTTTGTATGGTATGCATTGGAAATGGTATGGTATGCATTGGCATTGGAAATGGCAATGGAAATGGTATGGTATGGTATGGTATGCATTTCTATTGGAAACATAAATGCATACCATACCATACCATTTCCATTGCCAGTGCTAATGCATACCATACCAATGCAATGCATACCATACCATACCATTTCCAATGCATACCATTGCCAATGCATACTATTTCCAATGCATACCATACCATTTCCAATCCCATTTCCAATGCCAATGCATACCATACCATACCATTTCCAATGCATACCATACCATTGTCGATGCCAATGCATACCATACCATACCATTGTCAATGCATACCATACCATTGCCAATTCCAATGCATACCATACCATACCATGCCATTGCCAATGCATACCATACCATACCATGCCATTGCCAATGCATACCATACCATTTCCATTGACATTTTCATTTCCAGTGCATACCATACCATTTCCATTTTCATTGCTGATGCCAATTCATGTGGTACCATACCATACCATTTCCAATGCATACCATACAATGGCAAGGCAATGCATATCATTGCCAATGAATACCATTGTCATTTCCAATGCATACCATGCCATACCATACCATACCATTCCCAATGCATACCATACAAGGCAATGGAAAGGAAATGCATACCATACCAATGCCTATCATTTACATTGCCAATGCATACCATTGTCATTGTCATTTCCAATGCATACCATACCATAGAATACCATTTCCAATGAATACCATACCATAGCATACCATTGCCAATGAATACCATACAATGGAAAGGCAATGCATACCATTGTCATTGCCAATGCATACCATACAAGGAAATGGCAAGGCAATGCATACCATTTCCATCGCCATTGCCAATGCATACCATACCATACTATACCATTTCCAATGCATACCATACGATTTCCATTGCCATTCCTAATTCCATGCATACCATACCATTCCATTGCCATGCATACCATGCAATGGAAAGGTAATGCATACCTTTGCCAATGCATACCATTGGAAATTCATACCATACCATTTCCAATGCATACCATACAAGGCGATGGTAATGGCAAGGAAATGCATACCATTTCCATTGCCAATGCATACCATACCATATCATACAATTTCTAGTGCATACAATACCATTTCCATTGCATACCATACCATACCATACCATTGCTCGATGTCTTGAATATTCTAGGGTTGTTATGTGTCATCTTGCCTTTCAGCAAGCATTTTTTATCTAAACCCTAGTTTATGTTTGCATTTTTAGCCCCCTTTAATTTAATGATTACTTGTGTTAAGGTTTGTTATATTTATCCGATTGTAACTTAGTTTTAATATCATTTATTGGCTTGTATAGGCATGGAAATGATATGGCATGACATTAGAAAGTTCTATTTATTGTTATATAGGTTTAAATGGGAAACTACATGACAAGGCATTGGAAGCTACATGACAATGGCATGGCATGGCATGGCTTGTAAAGGCATGGAAGTGACATGGAATGGAAATGACATGGCAATGGAATGCCATGGCAATGGCATGTCTTGGAAAGGCATAGCATTAGCATGGAAATTCTTTGATATGGCAAGGCATGGAAATTCCATGGCATGGCATGGCTTGGAAAGGCATGGCATGGCTTGGAAAGGCATGGAAATGGCATGTAAATGGCATGGAATGGAAAGGTTTGAAAATGGAGTGAAAATGCCAATGGCATGGCATGGAATGACTTGGCAAGGAATGATAATGGCATCAACATGTTTCTAGGATTGGGTTTCTGTAACACACCTCAACCCCCCACAGGCCAGGGTACGCCACCTTCAAGCCCACCCCTAGACTTATTTCTCTTAACGATACCTTCTAAAATAATAAGGACGCATAAAATAAAATATTTGACGACATGCACAACAATAACCAACAAGCATGCATACTCTAAAGATTCAATCATACGATAAATAAATACACAGTGGAATACATTCATATATAGATAATTAATACCATAAAAGAGAGCACTTATATTTATAAAAGATAACAGCAACTGGATGCATACCAAAGATATTTCACCCAACCGTAGACACTACTTCTCCAAATCTCAACAACAGTGTCACCACTAAGCCAGGGTTATGAATCCACAAGGACAGTTCCAAAGTATTACTTGGCTTCCCAAACCATTCAACACTCAAACTCTCATAGGCTTTCCCATCACTCACAAAAATACAAGTACCTAGTTCTCTTCTACCCATCCTACACCACCCAAGAGAATGGACCTCCACCCTTCTCTACCACACAGTCCCTCAGGCATTCCTTATCCTTATTTTCAGCTCCAGTGAAACTGGTCCAGAATCTCAATGCTGGAACTCTCAGTACTCACAGTTGTGAACAATGTTGGAAACAGGCCAATGCATCTCAGGCATGCAGGCCTCAAGTCATGGTTGGATTACACCATCAACCACTACAACCATAAAAAATGTGGCTAATATTCGGCAGTTTGTTTCCCTTTCCCAATCCAAGACGTGGATGAGGATGGATCAATGAGTGATAGGTAAGGATGGAATGAATGAACAAGTGCGCAAGTGAATGAACACATAAACAGATGAAGGATTAAACGAGCTATCATCCAACCCCCCCAACAGTCCAAATGTGGTTTAAGTATTTCATGGGGAATCAAGAACCTCTTGTCCTTCCCCAAGAAGCTCATGTAATTGATCCCCTCCCTTAGACAAAAGGGTAAATAGAATAGGAAATAACATTTATCCCCTCAAGCCCCCTCTCTTGTGGAATCATAGCCCCCTTATAACTCTATTCCTTATTCGTATAGCAACCAACGATGTGTTTATTATTAATAACGATCAAAACATTACATTTCTTGGGCACACTGACCTTTTAATAATTGTTTGGGTGCTCTGGCCTCTCAACATTTTAACAATACATTATTTAAAATGGGGGTTAAGAACTCGGGGTGTTACAGTTTGGGAGGGTCCTTTGTCTCCTTGTGTGATATAACCCAAAAATTGGGTAGGAATGTGCAGTAAACTCTCATAGATGGTGAAGGGAAAAGAATAAAGGTTTCAAGTCTCCCTGGAGAAATTTTGGTAGCATAACATTAATTTCTATAGTGTGTCATGAAATGTAACCTCAAAACCTTTATTTGTAGGTGGAAAATGATACACATTCTAATATCTATCTTCCATGTGAACTCTCTTATTCTATTAATAAAAATTAATAAGTTTAGTGGACATCATGGAAGAATGAATAAATGTTATTAATAATTGATGGATTTAACAAAATTTACATATACCCACTACACAATCTAAACAAACATGTGCATTAATGAGTCCTTGAATACTCTTTTTGGAATTTATGAAGGGTTACACATAAATCAAATGATTGTATATATGTCATACATATAAAGAGGGGAATAATGTGTGTTCCCTATAAAATAACATTGAGCTGAAATTGTTAAGTGATTTACAATTATGTAGAAGATAATTGACAAAATTTATTTCTATAATAAATCATTGTAATATGTCTTTTTTAAGGTCACAATATTTTCAAGTGAACACTATTTGAGTGTGGAGTATCATTGGATTTAGATGGAGATAATTCAAGAGGTAGTTCATATTGTTGGATGTGAGTTAGAATATGGATATCCACAAAATTCATGAAAATAATTTAGAAGGAATGATATATCGATGATGTAGAGATACATGGTTGATTAGCAATCAATGATACTTGAGATCCATTAATTTCTTATGAATTTAGCACTTAGCAATATTTTCCACCATAATCTATTCCTTAATGTGTAATGAAAGTATTTATAATAACTTTAGAAACAAATAAATGGATTAATACACATAAAATTCATACAATTTGAAATTCATATATTCATCAATATCAAATGTAGAAACCATGAGAATCATAAAAATTGTGCCATGAAAAAAAAAAATAAAAAAAAATATATAGATATATAGATATATAGATATATATATATACTCAACAACATCTAAATTGTACATTTTTACAAGATGGAAATTCATTCCCAGTATACAAAGCACCAACAAGTGCCCTAACATAAAAAACATCTATATCATGGCCTAGATACAAAATGGCAGTAGTTGGTCAATCACTGACCATTCCCACCCTCACCACCCTCAGTAGCATCCTGTAAATATGTCTTTCTTCTCTTGTTGGAGGATGCACCTTGAGAGGTTCTACGCATGGGTGTGCTTCAAAGATATAGTGATTGCACAAAGGATAAACAATGTTATAAGTTTTTTTCATCAATGAATTAATATACATACAAATTGATACTTTGTAATTTAACCTAAGACAACTCACCACATATGAAATTGTTGGAAATTTTACATTTTCCAAGAATAAAACATGGAAAATCTTGGTTGGTCCAACTCTCTACCAGAGAAAAAATAAAATTTAATGATATGGTTAAGTCATGTCCTGTGGACATGAATGGACTGAACACCAGGACAAATTTGAACATCTTTATTTTAGGTTCCTATGAATGTATAATTGGGATGGATTGGTTGGACTAACATCATGCTATCCTAGACTGTCATAAGAAAGCATTTACTTGCTTGGATTAGGAAGGGAACCTAAGGACAATGCAGGGAATTCCCAAGGAAGTAACCATCAGAGAAATTTCAGCATTGCAACTGAAGAAATGTTACAAAAAAGGATGTCAAATATTTGCAACACATATGGAAGAGACACCTAAAGATAAGGTGTCAAATATTGAAGATTATGAAGTCCTAAAAGAGTTTGAAGATTTTTTTAAGGAAAAACCATGATTACCTCCTAAAAGAGACATTGATTTCTCTATAAATTTGATGCCTGGAGCAACTTGAGTATCCAAGACTCCCTACAGGATGAGTACACCACAATTAAAGGAGCTTCAAATGAAACTTGAAGAGCTCCTGAAAAAGGGGTATATACACCCAAATGTGTCACATTGGGGTGCCCCAATTTTATTTGTGAAGAAGAATGATGGAACATTGAGACTTTTCATTGACTTTAGGCAGTTGAACAAGGTAACTATGAAGAATAAGTATCATTTTCCAAGGATCGATGACCTCTTTGATCAATTGAAAGATGAAAAAACATTCTCCAAGATTGATCTCAGGTCAGGTTATCGTCGAGTAAGTATTAAATAAGAAGACATCAACAAGACTTCTTTTAGAATAAGGTATGGTCATTATGAGTTCACAGTGGTGACATTTGGATTATCAAATGCACCAGTTGTCTTCATGCGTTTAATGAATGGTATTTTCATAGAATACTTAGACAAGTTTGTCATTGTATTTTTAGATGACATTATTATATATTCTAAGTCAAAGGAAGAGCATCAACCACACTTGAGGATGGTATTACAAGTACTAAGGGAGCATGAGTTGCATGCCAAATTGAGAAAGTGCTCATTTTATCAAAAGAAAATTCATTATTCAGGGCATATCATTTCAGAGGAAAGGATTGCAGTGGATCCTAATAACATAGAATCCATTAGAGGATGGTCAAATATAAAGAATGTGACAAAGTTTATATCATTCATGGGCCTTGCAGGCTACTATAGGATATTTATTGAAGGATTCTCAAAGATTTCACACCTAATCACTTCCTTGCAAAAGAAGGGTCTGAAATTTCAGTGGACATTGGATTGTGAGAAGAGTTTCCAACATTGAAGCAATCATTAACAAGTGCTCCAATACTAAGGATTGTAGATCCAAATGAAGACTTCATTTTATGCACAGATGCATGTAAATAAGGACTTGGTGGAGTCCTCAATCAAAATGGGTTTGTTGTATGTTATGAATCAAGTAAGTTGAAGGAGAATGAAATGAACTATGCCACTCGTGATTTGGAGTTGAAATCCATAGTGCATGCCTTGAGGAAGTGGAGGCACTACCTCAAGGAGAAAAGGTTCGAGTTGAGGACAGACCATAATGGTCTAAAATATTTATTTGATCAGCCAACTCTAAATTCTAGGTAAAGCAATTGGTTAGAATTTCTTAGTGAATATGAATTTGATATAAAGCATATCAAAGGGAAAGAGAAGAAAGTGGTTGATGCACTCAGTAGAAGAGTGCATGAGTTGAATGCTACATTCATAAGCATGTACCAATAATATTTGAAAGACAGAATCATAGAGGCTGCAAAATCATATTTGTAATTCAAGGAATTAGTGGCAAAATTACAACAAGGTATTTTGCAGTAGAAAATTGAAGACTATAAGCTAGAAAATGATGATATTCTCATATACAGGGGAAAAAATTATGTACCAAATTCCTAGGAATTGAAAAATATAATATTGAGAGAAATGCATAATGTACCTTATGTTGGGCACACAGGTTATCAAAAAACTATTGCAGTTGCCAAGATCCAATATTATTGGCCAAGCATGAAGAAAGAAGTTGTTGATTTTATTGCCAAATGTTTGGAGTGTCAAAAGGTCAAGGTTGAGCATAGACACCCAGCTAGTTTTCTACAACCATTACCCATTATTGAGTGGAAATGGGAAGTTTTAACAATGGACTTCATCACCAAACTGCCCAGAACAAAGAAACAACATGATTCTATCATGGTAGTGGTGGATAAGCTTAATAAAGATGCCCGTTTTATTCCAGTAAATCTCACTCACAAGGAAGCCAACATTGTTGACATTTATATGAGAGAAAATGCTCGATTACATGGTATGCCCAAGACAATTGTGTCTGATAAAGATATAAAATTTACATGAATTTTTTGAAAAGTATTATTTAAGGGATTTGGAACAAAATTGAATTTGAGTACAACTTATCATCCAGAATCAGATGGACAAACAAAGAGGGTGAATCAAGTGATTGAGGATATGTTGAGGATGTATATGATGGATAAACCAACAAAATGGGAAGACTACATACACTTAGTATAGTTTTCTTATAAAAATGGGTACCAAATGTCTCTAAAGATGAGCCCATTTGAGGCACTTTATGTAGAAGGTGCAACACACTGGTAAGCTGGAACAACCTAGCAGAAAAAGCAGTAGCTGGGCCAGAATTACTCAGGGAAATGGAAGAGAAAATGTTGAAAATAAAACAAAATTTAAATGTTTCCCAAGACAGGAAGAAAATCTATGTTGATAAGGGAAGAACTAAGAGGTAATTTAAAGTGGGGGACCATGTATTCTTGAAAGTGAAGGCCAACAATAGTTCCTTGAAGTTGGGAAATTGTTCAAAATTGGAAGCTCACTATTATGGGCCATTTGAAATACTAGAGAGGATTGGGCATGTAGCGTACATGCTTTCCTTGCCTACATCAATGACCATTCATAATGTATTTCATCTATCATTTCTTAAGAAATGTATACCTTATGCTAATCATGTTATTGATTGGAATGTGATTCAGGTGGAGCAAGAAAGCGCTTTCCAAGTACATCCAATACACATTATGGACTGTAAAATCAAACAACTCTGGAATCGATCCATAGATCTTGTAAAGGTCCAATGGACCTGGTACGGTCCTGACGACACAACTTGGGTTAATGAAGATGCTATGCGGGCATAATACCCATATATGTTTTAGGATTTTTGAAATTTTGGTTGTAGATGTGTATATATTTCACTGAGAACAGTGCATAAATAAGGGGAGGGGAATGTAATATCCCTATGTCAAACCCCAACTATAAATTTAAATACAAATGTACTTAAGTTGGTGAGTTGTTGATATAATTTTGGCATCCACCTTCCATGGTATAGTGCGTACATGTATTGCACACTCTGGGATACTGCGCACAATAAAACTTAAGTGTGTGTGATTTTGAGGCCAGGGATCCTTTGTGTATATGTTTTGTTTTATAGGTTGGTGATCTAGTTATTATAAGCTAGAGGGCTTATGTGTTGAATTAGGCCAGAGATCCTAAATGCTAAAGGCCATAGAGCCTATTTTTGTATATGTCTTATCATTAATATAATACATCGTTGCATGTAAACCAACCACGATAAAAGAGTATGGGGAACTAAACTCCACTAGTTAGGGAAATGGGGCTAAAAGTTAAGGACAAGGGGCCAAGATAGGGAGATTAAGACAAAAATGAATATTATATTAATATTCCTTCATGTACAAAGTATAAATAATTATTTTATCCTAAATTCTAATGACGGGGACAAGTGGGCCAAAGTGGTTCTCAACATGACAAGTGTCAAGTTGGGAACATGCATACATATAGTTTGGACTTAGTTCATTTTTCCATTCATTCCATCATCATTCACTCACTCATCTAGTTGTCCTATGTACCTTATTGTTACTATCATTGTACATGTATCGTATTTGAACCAGTACCATACCTATTCATGTACTTGTACCTGGTTATCTTAGGAGATGGACTGAAGAAGCGATTTGTCAGACCCATGGGATATTGAAGAGGTGGGTTGTCATGCTCGTGAGAAATTATCTCTAGGTGAGAGAATTGTTGGGAATTTATTTCCCAAAGGTGTCAAAATACAACTACATGTCTCTAAGACTTCCTATATGTCTTGTTTTTGAAGCCTCGGAAAGGAAAGGGCGCAGCCAAAGGACTATTGAGCAGAGAAGGGGCACACTTCCTGGGGTGGGACGAGCATGTGAGGAATGAGGGACTGTAGGTTGTTAGTTTGATTTGGCACCTATGATGAATTATTTCATGTTGTCTAAGATACATCAGCCTGGTTAGGAATCCCTTTACCTAGGTGGAGTTTAGTTCCAGCTCGGGGGTGACCCACTGCTGAGAATGATGAGTAGTGTGGTCTAAGGCTGGGAGGTTCATGGAAGGTCTTCACACATTTGGTGATATTATTACCAATATAAGTGTCAATTGTGTATTAAATTACATGATGCATTATTATTTATGCCTTTATTATTATGGGTTTTCCCTGTGTGTTCTACATGTGTATTTTTATTATTGTTTTGTATGAATTTGTGCAATTGCAGAATGTATTTTTTTGTTTTAAGTTATATATATAAAGTTCCGCAAGAATTTTTTTTTGTATATGTTTTAATTTGTATACAGTTCAAAAAAATTTATGTGGCATAGCCCAGTTGGATGTTGGGGATGCTACAATATGGTATCAAAGCTCCAGTTTTCAGCACTAAGCATGGATGGGCCGAGCAAGTCAAATTGAAGTGCAATTTCTTAGAGAATTATTTCAAAGTGGCCAAATTTCAAGTTACAAAGTGTTCATGGTAAAAAAAGTAGAAGCAACTGCGTAGAATTGGGAAAAATCCCCAATTTCTATTGTTAAATTCATGGGAAAATTGAGAAATTTGGCTAAGTGGTGAGATATTCTTAATTTAATATCTGTTATAGAAAATTCAGAGTTGGAATTGGTCGAATTTGAATTTATAGGGAATTTTTGATATATGGACTGAGATCAGTTGATTAAAATTCTCAATTCGTGAATTGAGTTTGGGAAAAAATTGTTCTAGGAATGTCAACCAACAGTGATTTGTTGTTGTAGAGGTTGAATTGGTGTTATCAAAGCAAAATTGAACAAATTTCATTGTTTCATAATGTCTCTGGTGAAAATTGGGAAAAATTATGGCAAAGGCCCCAATTTCTGCAGTAGAATTCACGAGGAATTGATGTGCATAAAAATGAATGTGTGTAGGTGTGTGCACTAAAAATGCATGATGCGCAGTGAAAATCTTGTGATGCGCAAAAAATAATGGTGCAGGGTGTGAGCACTTAAATTTGGTGTTGTGAGGTGTAGAGTGGTAATGCGATTGGTGCACAGGTGTACGCACTTAAATTTGGTGTTGCGCGGTCCAAAGTGGTAATGCGCAAAAAATATTGGTGTGTGGGTGTGCGTACTTAAATTTGGAGTTGCGCGGTGTAGACTGGTAATGCGCAAAAAATAATGATCTGTAGATGCGCACACTAAATTTAGCATTGCGTGGTACAAATTAAGTGACACATGTGTAATATTGGTGTGCGGTGTGCACATGCATAATATTGACATGCGTGTTGTGAATAGTATTGGAAGAACACAAAGGAATTTTGTTGGTGCACACACAATGTGGGTATATTGATGTCGCATGACAGTTTAATTAATGGTGCACGTGGAGTATTGGTGTGCAGTGGGAGAGTAATAAACTTTGGCATGGTGTAGCGCATAGAGTGAAATTCACGTGGAATATTATCATGTGACACAAAAATTGCACAGAACATGTATTAGTGCATGAACCAAAAATTGTGCGCGATAGATATTGGTGCACGACACAAAGTAGTGCGCACCATATATTGACGTGACAAAGAAGTGATCAACATTTTTTATAGGTGCATGGAGCATGTGTGACCTTATAATGTTGTTGCATAGAATAAATATGTGTGTACATGTTCAAATTTGTGCGCGCAAATTCGTTTGGATGGTCTACAACGACAAAAAAACAGTGAATTTCTATGACATTTTATACTGTTTGAAGGTCATCTTTTTGCAACACGTTTTTTAGGCTCTAAACAACATTTTTAGCTACTCAAAAACCCCATGTACAAGTGTACACCTAGGTATACTTTGTCTCTGCAACTCAAATGAAATATCACATTGAGACTTTCTAATGGTGTAAATCGTTCATCAAACGAAGCGTTTATGAGGAAGTTATAGGACAAACAGTGGAGGGTAAGATTTAAGACCCAACTAACTTCAAAAGACCATAACTTTCTGCTCAAGACTCAGAATTGAGAATCGAAGTAGGCATTGGAAAGGTCTTGGATAGTAGAATATAAGTGTTCACATAGAAAATTGATCTAGGCAATCAATTTTTCAGGAAATCAGAAGAAAGAATTATGATATATTATTGAACCAGAATGGTTCATGCTTTTTCATGAAATTGATGAGTCAGTTAACCTGACAAAGTTTTTTTGGCAACACATTTTGCAAAGTTAACAACAACTATATCAGGTCAGGATCAACACAGAGTGTAGAGGAATGGAATATACACAGGGGGCTTAAATCTAGGAAGATGAGATCAGAGGTACAAATGTCCATATGGGCATTGAAGGAACAAACTCCAATGGACATGGAAAAGGAAAGGATGAAAACAAGAATATGGTAGAGACCATTAAAAATTTGCAGAAGGATGTCCAAATCCATAAATATGATAATTAAAGGATTATGAAATCCAAGGAGCAGTAGGAGGAATTCAACATGAAGTTAATGCATAGCTTGAAAAGAATAGAAAATAAATTGGATAAGGAGAGTGGTTGAAGAAAATCAATAAGTCATAGGTCTCCTTATAAGAAACGAAGAATAAGAAGTGTTATCAAACATCACCATCACTCCCTGAGGCATTCCAATATGAGAGCACATAACATCTCAAGTCCATCCCCTATCAGGAAGCACAAGAGGTCTGGGGTGGATGAGCTACGAGGAGAAATGAAAAAAAATCAAACCTCCTACATTTGATGGTGAGCACAAGAAGGATGAAGATGCGGAGACATGGTTGTTGGGAATGAGAAAGTATTTTCAATTGCATAATTATTCTTCTCATGCAGAAGGAAGAATTTTCATCTATCAACTCAAGGGAAAGACATCCATGTGGTGGGATCAACGTGTGCAGGTGCAACACATTAAAGAGAAAAATGTTACTTGGAAGGAATTCAAGATGTATTTAAAAAATAAATACTTGACTAAGAGATACTATGACAAGAAAATGAAAAACTTATTTGAACTCAATCTTGGGAGTATGACCATAAATGTATATGAAAGAAGGTTTTTAGAATTGTTGAAGTATGTTTCTTTCATCAAAGATGAGACAGTTAATATTCAGAGGTATTTGAGTAGATTTCAATCATTCTTCAATGACAAAATACAATATGATGATCCCAAAACATTGGAGGAGACCATAAGGTGAGTAAAATTCCTATATGATCAGCAAAACCCAAGGCCAACTTTCCAAAAAGCTTGGGAAGACAAGAAAAAATTCAAGATGGATCAGAGGAAGAAGGGAACTAAGCCACCATTCTTCATAAATAATCCTCAGGGACACCCAATTTCTAGAGAACCCAGGACGATTGAGACATGGGTAAAAGGCAAAGGAATCCACTTATTCAATGTTTGGGTTGTAAAGGAGATCATATGTATAGAGATTGTCCTCACAGAGGTGAAAAAGTGAGGATTGTTCACAATGTACAACAAGATGAAACAATGGAGGACATGGGAAGAAGTGTACCAAGGATCTATGCATCCCTAACCAATAAGCAATCAGAGTATCAATCACATATGATTGAAGTGGAAGGTATGATAAACAACCAAATCATTTCTATTTTAATCTATTTGGGAGCTAGTTATAGTTATATAGATCATAAGATGGTGGAAAGTTTTCGTTTTCGAAGAAGAAAGCATGGAAAATCTTGGTTGGTACAGCTGGATACCGGAGCCAAAATAAAAGTTAATGATATTGGTAAGTCATGTCCTATGGACATGAATGGAATGAACACAAGGGAAGATTTGAACATCTTTCGTTTAGGTTCCTATGACTGTCTAATTTGGATCGATTGGTTGGACCAACATCATGCTATCCTAGACTATCATAAAAAGGAATTTACTTTCTTGGATGAGGAAGGTAACCTAAGTATAGTGCAGGGAATTCCCAAGGTCGTAACCATCAGAGAAATTTCATCATTGCAGCTAAAGAAATGTTATAAAAAAGGGTGTCAAATATTTACAGCACATATAGAAGAGACACCTAAAGATAAGGTGTCAAATATTGAAGATTATTGTTAGGAACCAAATATCAATATAGCATAGAAAAACCTCAGAATAAGTACTCAACGCCTTGAAAAAGAGAGAAATTCAGATAATAAGCCTCTTCGAGGGGGAAACCTCTGTATGCCCACATAAATGTTCAATTACAAGACCTGGGGTCTTAATTGTTTTCACCTTATTTTGTTGGCAAACCAAACATTCTGCCACAAACCTTTGAACATCATTTTTAAGGCCATCCCAAAAAAATTCCTTCTTGACCCTATGGTAGGTTTTTAAAAATTATGATGCCCTCCTACTGGAGAGGTGTGCAATTCCAATAGTACCTTTTGTTTGAGTTGGGATTTCTTACATAAATATAAGCGATATTTGTACCATAGTGAATCATTTTTCCATGTAAATGTATCTAATGTACTGGAATCCTGCTTCAACCTTTGAATGAGAGTCCACACTTTTTCGTCATTCTTCCATTCATCCCTTCCTTCTATTATCCAATCGGGTTGGATGATCGAGATAACACGGAGAAAGGCCTCAACATCTTCATCCTTCCTTGAGAGTGCATCTGCCACAACATTTTTCTTCCCTTTTCTATAGACGATTTCAAAATCATAACCCAATATCTTGGTTACCCATTTTTGTTGTTCTTCTGAATATAGTCTTTGTTCCAAGAAGAATTTAAGACTATCATGATTTGTTTTGACCTTG
>SNQJ01S0030485.1:90632-144943 GCA_010110895.2 Picea sitchensis | reverse complement strand
TTCACGAAACTTTACAAGCAAAGACAACGTGAAAAGAGGATGCAAAAGATTTGCACTCATTGTCAAAAGAGGGGTCATCTCATTGACCAATGTTAGACATTGCATCCAACCACTCATCCACAGCACAAGAAGCAGATGGATAAAGAGATTGGCAAGAATGGAAGAGGAGATTCTGTCATCGATGTGAGTCAAGATGATTCACAAGAGGACGATTTTCTATAGAAAAAGTCACCGTTGAGTTGGCTTGGTAAGAAATGGTTGGATTTCTTGAGCAAGTAAGGTTTGCATTTTCTGTTGTAGATGCATATTTCAGCCTTATGTATGCATCTATGTTGAGAGTATGATAAGTTGCAGCAGTTTATCACAACTTGTATGATGCAAGTTGCATGTGAATGCAATTCATTTGAAGGCATTCTTGTTGTTGCACAACTTCGCCAGGAGGATGTAAAAGTGGGGTATGATGTTCACTTGTTACAGCCATATATCTTTTTCATATGAATCTCTTATGTACCCACATGTTTCGGGTTTATCTACTTATGTTTGTACTTGAAGGAGAGTTGAAGAGCTATGCACATACATGTGTTTTTTTGTGTGAGTAAACAATGAACCTGGTGATAGTTCATCATGAATGACTCATGATTGTAACATGATTGTGTATCATGTTTGTTGACTTGTAATTTTGGGAAGGTTGATATGTTTCAAATGAGTCTCAACTGGTGTCGATGATTGTTTGACGACTATGTTGTGTCGAT
Source organism: Picea sitchensis (assembly GCA_010110895.2). Lineage (NCBI taxonomy): Eukaryota > Viridiplantae > Streptophyta > Pinopsida > Pinales > Pinaceae > Picea > Picea sitchensis. The sequence goes on along the minus strand of SNQJ01S0030485.1, from coordinate 144,191 downwards.
CATGTTTTTCGACTTGTGTTTAGTCGATGGTGTTTGTTGGCTTGTAAGTTGATTTTGAGTACACCAAGATGCAGGAAAATGCCATGTAATTTGATGAAGTACAAGATGCGACCATTTGCTTTAAGAGCAAAAAGACTTTGTTGGCATCATTTCCAGTCTTGTATAAATTTGTTTTCAAGATTGATGGTTTTCTTGGCTTGTGACAAGATGTCGCAGGAAAGTTTTTGCAGCCATTGGAGAGCGGATTGTGTTGACGCAAAAGAGTTTGCAAGAGGGACGTGATTCTCAGTGGAAAGGTTGGCAGTCTTCCAAGACAAAGAGAATAGTGGGTCAGTAGCAGCCAGAGAATAGTGGTTGAGGGACATGGCCAGTTACAGTGCAAGGCATGTCAAGGTATCCAAGTGATTGTCGAAAATAATTTTCAAGTAGAATCAGTTGATAGAACTTGAAAGCAGAAGAGTATTGAAGCTCAGACAGATAATCATAAGCTTTTGTGGGTCCAAAATCCTTTCAGTGGGGTGTGATCAAAATTTGGACCAGGGGTCAAAATTTAGCTCAAAAATTAAAGTTCTCGGAATTGCCTCAAAACGAATGGGTGCGTAGCCCTCATCGTCACGAACCCAACGCAACTCATTTGGGTTCAAACGGATGTCGTATGAGAGAGATATTGCGATCTATTTGAATCACCAAAAAGGTAAAGAAATGTGTTGACTATACAGTCTGTACGGATGCTGATGTGGCATGTCTGTACGATGATGTGGCATGTCTGTATGCTGAGGTGGCAGATGGTGATGTGGCATTCACTCATTAGCATATGTGGTTGAATCAAATTGTGACACGTAGAATTTAATTGGCAAATGGTGTGGTGCCATGTGGCCCAGTCATGGGCTACCACATGGCCCAGCCATGGGATGCCACATGGCCCAGTCATGGGCTGACACATGGCACCATTGTAATTGGTTTTTGGTTCAAAAGATTATGGAGTCCACCTGAGTCGAACCCCAGACCTCCGCTCTTGTTCAAAGATTTAGCAATGGTCATCTGACCAACATACCACACAGTGTTACTTGTTATGAATATGGTTTTATATTTATATAAGTTTGAATTGTTTTAATTTCGGCACAGGGGTCAGGCTGGGGATTAGCCCTAGCCCCCAGTTTCACATGTGACCACACACAGAGCGCGTGTGGGAGTTGGGTTGGTTTTTCAAATGGTTTTCCCACCAATCATTCGTTGACACTTGGTGTATTTTCATTGGTTTAAAATCTTAACTGTTTTTGTTTGAGAGCACGGTTGTATGGAGGACCACATGACCACAACCTTGGCAGTTAGGGGCTAGGTGTGTCCATAATTGTCCTACAGTTTGCACCGTTATGCAGTTGCGCCTGGTGTTGGGTTTAATCACGTAAAAATGTGCGTGAGATAGGTTGGCCACACAGAGGTGTATTTTGGCGAACCAGAGACAACAAGCTTGAAGGAAGAAAATGGCAGGAGGCCTATCTTCTTCATTTTTTGGCCAAATGAGGTGTCGAAAAAGCCCAGCTAGGGGTTTTTGGACATTCTGAATCCATTGGCACTATTTTCATAGGAATTTGAAGACTTATTTTGCATATTTTTAACCATTGAAGTTTCAGGAAGCTCTAGGGAGCTTGAAGCCCTCATTGTTTGAGGTCTTGCTCAGATGAGCCTATGTTTGTTTTATGTGATTGAATAATCTTTTTTGGCTAATTATTATGATTTGAACACTTTGGGATAGGTTTCAGATCCATTTGATGACTTTTACATGTGTTTTTTCCACAAAGAATCTTAGGGAAGCTTAAGGCCACATTTAGAAGAGGTCATGCCCGGATGAGCCATGATCCGTTTTCAGAGTTTTATTAGTCATTTCTGGGGTTTTTATGTATTCTAAACCGAATGGGACAGACATTATTTCCATTGGAGCTGAGTATCATCTTGTAAAATATTTTTTGACAAATTAATCCCAGAGAGCCAAGCCCATTGATGGAGGCTCAAGGACATGTAGCCTAGAGAGGGGTGAACTCCTTTATCATCTTGTTATTGTTGTGAGTTTGATGGTTTATTTGCTGCAAGTTGTGTTGCTGTGTATTTATTTAAAGTACATATTTAACCATTCAAAGGAAAATTTCCTCACACATGAACATTTAAAAGAAGATGCATAAACTTGGCACATAATTTATCTTGCATATTTTAACACATGGAGCAAGGTCCTGTAAAGTTTATTTTAATGAAATAGAGGGTGCTTGCATAGCATAACAAGTCAGCCCCCTATTTTCAGATCAATATCTCAAGTCCATCCCCTTTCAAGAAGCATAAGAGGTCTTCGGTGGATGACCTATGAGGATAAATGTACAAAATCAAGCCTCCTATATTTGATGGTGATCACAAGAAGGATGAATATGCAGAGACATGGTTATTGGGCATGAGAAATTATTTTCAATTGCATAATTATTCTTCTCATGAAGAAAGAATAATTTCTATCTATCATAAGGGAAAGGCACCCATGTGGTGGGATCAACTTGTGTAGGTGCAACACATTAAAGAGAAAAATGTTACTTGGAAGGAATTCAAGAAGTATTTCTAAAATAAATACTTGACTAAGAGATACTATGACAAGAAAATGAAAGAGTTATTTGAACTCAAACTTGGGAGTATGACAATAGATGAATATGAAACAAGGTTCTTAGAACTGATGAAGTATGTTTCTTTCATCAAGGATGAGACATTTAAGATTCAGAGGTATTTGAGTGGATTTCCATCATTCATCAGTGACAAAATACAATATGATGATCCCAAAACATTAGAGTGAGGTGAAGTGAGAGGGGAAAGGGCGTGGAAAAACTTCAAAAATTCCAAGTATGGAGAATGAGGATGAGAGAGGAAGAGGGAAAAAATTAAAATAAAACTAAGTATGGAAGAGCGGTAGAGTAGAGTAGAATAAGACACAAGACTTATGAGTTGAATAAGACATAAGACTATGTCTTAGAGTAAAACTAATAAGAATTAGACTTAGTATGGTAGAGTAAAACTAAGCAACGAAAATGAGCCAAGACAGAAACCAATTGTGTTGTGCATGAAGAAGTGATCTTTTGGAAAAACAAACTTGGATATCTTGAGAATACGAACTCAAATTTTGAATACAAAAAATGTGTGATGAATATAAGACTAAGGTATATTCCATGATATTATGATTGTTCAAAATTTATTTCTTCTGATATCAATTTTTTTATTATTAAGAAGAGAAAAAAATAGAGGTGACCAAATTTTCGATCAACAAAAGTAAGGCCTTCTTTGTTATTGGAAACATGAACATAACTGACACAAGGACACAATCAAGTTGGGCAACAACATTCAATTTATTATATAGAGAGTACAAAAGATTGGTATTCTGGAAGGTTGGGATCTCATGAAATCAATGCTTCTTTAAGAAGAAGAAACCTCCAGTCAGAGTGAAAAGTTTCAATAATTACTCTATAAAGATAAGTATTATTTCAAAATATTTAGGGAACAATTAAATATTACACTTGGAGGAAAAGGATATATTGGTTGAATAATTGGGACTTGTTGGAATGAGAATAAATCCCTTCAAAAGAAGTCTTTCACTCTTCCATGTTTATGTGTCTGGCATACTCTGAGACCTGAAATCATAATATAAAGCAATGGGTAGAAGTAAAAAAGTACATCCTATTTTTTGATTGATTTTCCCAAGAGGAAGATTGGAATAGAAGGATCTCATTCCCTGATTTTTAACCCAGATCATTGCAAGGGAGCATATTTTGTGTGGATAATAGGAAGAGAAACAAACAAACAAGTAGAAGCGTTGACGGTGTTGAAGGGACTGACACATAATGAGAAAGTTTACATGAGATCATATTGTTCACATTGGATATTCATCATTGATAATATCATCACTGAGGAAATAATATACTCCAAGAAACTTCATAATCAACCAAATTGTGGAAGAAATCCATACAAAAGTGTGCCTACTCAACAAAAGTTCCAGTATGAGAAACAACTGGTACAGACGTAGATTCACTCTACGTTCGCTCACATGATCATTCAATCACCAAGTGAGCCGAATTGGCTCTTTCGATTCCCGCAAGAATCACTGCTCACAATGATCCATAGGTCCTTTCTTCACTGGCACGATCTTCTGTACTCAACCGTGGATTTCCCCAACTAAATTCTGGGTTTCGGGATTCTCTGATCCCCGATGTCAAGAATTCCCTATTCTCTTGATTCCCCGATCACCGAATTTCTGATTCACCAAAATGAATTCAATCACCATTATCCCCCTGGGCTATATTCTAGTCCTTGTGACCACCATCTCATAGGACCATGACTATATGTCCTTCGGGACTTAACCTCACAAGAGCCCCTTCTCGCCTTAGCCCCGTCTGGCTATGCTCTAGTCCATGTGACTAGTCCTCATAAGACTGTAGTCTTATCTCTTTCGGGATTTCCTTATTCGAAAGTCCGACCTCCTATCCCATGGACTCCCGAAATATCGACTCCCAAAAATCCGATATCCCGAATGCCAAAATGCTAATCTCCTGTCTTCAGGATTCGCGAAATGTCGAATCCTGATTTCCCGAAATGCCTTTCCTTTTGGGGTTTTTCCCGAAAACCTCGATTGTTGCCACGCGTCCTCCTATGATGGACGATCCTCATCACTTCACGATTTTGGGGTTTTCGATGCCGAAATGCTCCGACTTCTTGTCCTCACAACTCCTGAAATGTCGAATTCCAAAATTTCAATGGACTCTTCCCTTTCGGGACTTTTCCCGAGCCCTTAGATTTTCTCCACGCATCCTCCTATGATGGAGGGTCCTCCATAATTTCGAAATTTTGTGAAATCAAATGTCGATATGCTCTAGCATCATGTCCTCTCCATCCCCGAAGTCCCAACTTGAAATATGTCGACAGGCTCCTGATCTCTGCCACGTGTCCCAACGGACGGACGACTCAGATCTGTTTCGAGGTTTTCACCATGGAGATTCCTGATCTCTTGTCTTCGAGACTTATGATATCCTGATCGTTGAAGTCCCGATATCCCGACTCCTTCGGAACTTTCACCCTCCTGTTCATGAAGTTTAAAACTCATGTAGCTCCTGTCAGATCCGACGGCTGATGGGTGATTCGCTCAAGATATGACGATTCAGATCGATTTCTTCTGTGCGCTCCTCTGTTGCACTGCCTCCTGGACGTGAAAACCAACGGTCGAGATCTCTTTTGGAGTCTGACTGAACGGTTGTTGTTTCTCCTCCCGAGCTTCTGCGCATTTCTTCCCAGATTTGGGAGAATTTCAAATTCTCAATGGCCTCGACCTTTGCTCTGTTTCTTCAAGCTCCACGATCGCGAGTTTTCGCCTACACGCATATGAAAACGTTGCCCCTCCTGATCTTTTCCTTTGAATCCTCAAGGGATTCTGTGACTTCTGCGCCTCTGTGGAGTCTTTACGCGCACACAAAGGTGTTATTCGTCCTGAGCTTTTCCCTTCACTCAGACTTCTAAGGAAATAATTCCTTCTCCTTTCTCCTCCTACTGGAGAATGTAATGCCCTCCTGGCTATCCTTCTTTTCAAGCAACCTCTTGTTGATACTTTCAGGGTGTTCAGCAACCCTACAGAGATCCTTCAGTGGACTCTTCTCCTAATTCCAGAAATCAAAAGAGAGTCCTCTTCCTTGTGCTTGTCTGCACACTGTCTCAATGCCCTCCTAGCAAAGTTTTACAAAACTCTTAGCAGAGTTTTTGTCGTCTCCTGTGCACCCTATGCCCCTGCTCAACCCCCTCTTGGAAGAGCTCTCAGAATCCTCAGTGATTCTGGTTCTTCTTGAAATCACAATAGAGTTCCTCCTCTGTGCACTCCTTTCACTGGCTCGATTCCCACCTAGCAGAGCTTCACAGAACTCCTCAAAGATTCTGTCTACAACTCTGTTTTTCCTCAACAGCCCTACCTCCAAGGTGTTCAACAACCTTGAGGTCCTCCTCCTGAGCTGTTGACTTTAGTTCTTGTGCTATAGCATGTCTTTTTCTGAACCTGCAGTATTCAGAAGTGCTTTAGTGCACTAGTATTCAGAGACCGCAGTACTCTGTCACGCCCTCCTAGCATGAAACCTCAAAGATCTTCACCTGAAACCAAACCAACTACTGAAAATGAAAACCTACAGCACACATCTACATCATACATTCATATCATATGAAGAAGACTCACAGACATTCATTTAACACATAGTCATGCAGGAAAAACTGCTATTTGTATTAAAAATGGCAAATGCCTGTGTTTACAAGGTATTCCTGAGCATGACCTGTAACAAGGTCACGACTCCTCTCTTCTTCTCTCTACTCACAGACCTTCTTCTCTTCTCTTCTATGTTAGCTATTACCAAAATGAGATACTCATCTCTTTTACCTGAGGGGGCTCTTTGAGCTCTTCCCTCCAAATCTACCTACCCTATTCAATTACATTGAATGGGATGTCTAGTCCACAAATTGGATCTAGATCTCAGCCTTACAAGAATTAAGGCCTACCTACTCTAATGCATGCACAAATGAACAACTCCATGGCTCAACATCCTACAACATTAATTACATTCAAATTCAAAATTGAAGATGAGGTTTGTGCCTCTCTTCAGCCTTGAATGCACGCTCTTGATGCGGCTGGCTAGTTGGTTGGATGACGTGGAGAGATGCTCCTGCATCATACTCCTCAACTAAAAAATCATGAGCTCCTGCTCATGAGCTTCCCATATCATCTTCTCCATATCCCTCCTGCTACTGCTACTACTTCTTCTGCGCTACTGCTATTGTTGCTTCTTTTCTACCCACCTTCTCCTTGCTGGTAATTCCTACTGATCGGATCATCAGNTCATCCAACTACTCCAGTGGCTAGCTCTGTTCATGCAGTCTCCTCAACTTCAAAAAATTTTGGCACATGGGTAGATCACTGTGAACTCCCACACCTTCTTCATCAATTTCCAACTTCACCTGTTGGATGTGCATGCCTTGCAATTTCACCCTTCTCTCCAGGGCTTCAATCTGCTCATATAGATCAACAAAGCAAGAGATATCTGCCTCTTCTTCTTGTTCAGCTTCTGCAAACTCCCATGTTGTATTCCTTTCATCTTCCTGGCTGAAAGTATTGAGCCATTCCTCAGAATGCTCATATTCTTCTTCGTCTACTTGGGAAGCTTCCAAAGTCTGCTCCAATTATTCTTTGACAGTCTCAGCTAGCTGTCCTTCTTCTGTTGTTGCTACATCTACAACACATATTTTTGCCTCCTCCTGGGCAAATGGTAGGAATATTTCAATTCCCCCAATCATTAGAATATTTCTCTGATCTTCCTCCTCTTTCAGCTGCATATGCTGATCTAAATCCATTTCTGAGGTCACCTACTTTGTTAGCTGCTCAGGATGATTCCAACTCACCTCTGAGTTTATGAGACCTTCAAATAGTCTCATCTGCTCATCCCTGCCCACCTGGAAATATGGGATCTGTTCACTATGAGATCAACTGATCCCATCTTCATCAGCACTCCTTGCAGAATTGAACTCACCTCTGAGTCCATGAGACTTTTAGATAGTCTTGAATTCTTATCTCTACCCACCTGGCAATTTGAGATGCTTCCACTGCCCTCCTAGGAGTCTTCGAGATCCCGCAGTGACCTCATTTCATTGCCCAGCTGGCAATGTGAAATTCCTTGGCTATCCTCCTGACAGTCCGTGAGATCTTCGACTGATATCAACTCCTTTCCCACCTGGAAATTTGGAATTTCCTCTCTGCCCTCTTGGCAGTTCTTGATATCTTCAGCTGATCCCATTTTATTCTCTTCCCCGGGAATTCTCCCAGTCTCTGGTTCACATATCTGAACCATTTCCTCAGGTCCGTCGAGGTTTTTAGCATGCCTCAACCATCCTTTGAACAACCTTCGCTATCTTATGACCATCAACTCCTTGACTGGCCATTTTACCTTCAACTTCCTCATGGGCCATTCATACACCCATCTTGACCTAGTATTCTACTGCATCCATAGTTCATGGTCTTCCATTCTTGCCCTGATGTTGGAAATTTCTTTCCCCCTTTCGGCTGTGCTCATCAGCTCTGGGCTTTTTATTCCAACATATCTACGGCCTTCAGTAGCCATGTTGTTGTCCCTGTCTTCCCTCATGGAAAATACGTTGTTGTTACTCTGCACCCTGAGTGTCTCAGCTTCTCCTACAGTCCTCCTAATTGCCTATGGATTGTTGCCTACCTACAAAAAAAATCCTTACAGAGTTTCAGCACTCTGTCTTCTTCCTGCTCCTTCTGTCTCTGCAATGTACAGATAGAATCCGCGCTCTGATACTAGTTGATGTAGTGTATCAGAGTGCTCTTTATCTCTTATACCTCCCTCTCCTGAAATATACAAACAAGAATCAGGCTCTGATACCACTTGGTACAGACACAGACGCACTCTACATCCGCTCACAGGATCGTTCAATCACCAAGTGAGATAATTTGGCTCTTTTGATTCCCACAGGAATCGCTGCTCACAACAATCCACAGGTCCTTTCTTCACTTGCACGATATTCTGTACTCAACCGTGGATTTCCCCAACTAAATTGCGAGTTTCGGGATTCTCTAATCCCCGATGTCGATAATTCCTTATTCTCTTGATTCCCTGATCACCGAATTTCCGATTCACCGAAACGACTTCAATCATCATTAGTCCCCTAGGCTATATTCTGGTCCCTGTGACCACCATCTCATAGGACCACGACTCTATATCCTTCATGACTTAACCTTGCAAGAGCCCCTTCTCGCCTTAGCCCCGTCTGGCTACGCTCTACTCCATGTGACCAGTCCTCATAAGACCGTAGTCTTATCTCTTTCGGGATTTCCTTATTAGAAAGTATGACCTCCTATCCCTTGGACTCCCGAAATACCAACTCTCGAAAATCCGATATCCTGAATGCCGAAATGCTAATCTCCTATCTTCAGGATTCGTGAAATGTCGAATCCTAATTTCCCGAAATGCCTTTCCTTTTAGGGTTTTTCCCGAAAACCTCGATTGTTGCCATGCGTCCTCCTATGATGGACGGTCCTCGTCGCTTCGATATTTTGGGGTTTTCGATGTCGAAATGCTTTGACTTCTTGTCCTTGGAACTCCCGAAATGCTGAATTCTGAAATTCCGATGGACTCTTCCCTTTCGGGACATTTCCCGAGACCTTAGATTTCTGCCACGCATCCTCCTATGATGGATAGTCCTCCATAATTTCGTAATTTCGTGAAATCAAATGCCGATATGCTCCGGCATCGTTTCCTCTCCATCCCCGAAGTCCCGACTTGAAATATGTCGATGGGCTCCCGATCTCCGCCACGTGTCCCAACGGACGGACGACTCAGATCTGTTTCGGGGTTTTCACCATGGAGATTCTTGATCTCCTATCTTCGAGACTTATGATATCCTGATCACTGAAGTCTCGATATCCCAAATCCTTCGGAACTTTCACTCTCCTGTTCACAAAGTTTAAACCTCGTGCAGCTCCTATCAGATCTGACGGCTGACGGCTGATTCGCTCAAGATCTGACGGTTCAGATCGATTTCTTCTGTGCGTTCCTCTGTTGCACTGCCTCCTAGATGTAAAAACTAACGGTCCAGATCTCTTTTGTAGTCTGACTAGATGGTTGTTGTTTCTCCTCCCAAGCTTATGCGCATTTCTTCCCATATTTGGGAGAATTTCAAATTCTCAAAGGCCTCGACCTTTGCTCCATTTATGTGAGCTCCACAATCGTGAGTTCTTGCCTGCGCGCATATGAAAACCCTGCCACTCCTAATCTTTTCCTTTGAATCCTCAAGGGATTATGTGACTTCTGTGCCTCTGTAGAGTCTTTACGTGCACACAAAGGTGATATCCATCCTAAGCTTTTCCCTTCACTCAGACTTATAAGGAAATAATTCCTTCTCCTTTCTCCTCCTGCTGGAGAATGTAATGCCCTCCTGCCTATCCTTCTACTCAAGTAACCTATTGCTGAGAATTTCAGGGTGTTCAACAAACCTACAGAGATCCTTCAATGGAATCTTATCTTAATTCTAGAACTCAAAAGAGATTCCTCTTCCTTGTGCTTGTCTGCACACTGTCTCAATGCCCTCCTGGCAGAGTTTTACAAAACTCTCAGCAGAGTTTTTTTCCTCTCCTATGCACCCTATGCACCTTCTCAACCCCCTCTTGGAAGAGCTCTCAGAATCCTCAATGATTCTAGTTCTTCTTGAACTCACAGCAGAGTTCCTCCTCTGTGCACTCCTTGCACTAGCTCGATGCCAACCTAGCAGAGCTTCACTAAACTCCTCAAAGATTCTGTCTGCAACTGTGTTTTTCCTCAATAGCCTTGCCTCCAAGGTGTTCAGCAACCTTGAGGTCCTCCTCCTAAGTTGTTGACTTTAGTTCTTGTGCTATAGCATGTCTTTTTCTGAACCCGCAGTATTCAGAAGTGCTTCAGTGCACTGGTATTCAGAGACCGCAGTACTCTGTCACGCCCTCCTGGCATGAAACCTCAAAGACATTCACCTGAAACCAAACCAACTCCTGCAAATGCAAACCTACATCACACATCTACATCATACATTTATATCATATGAAGAACACTCACAAACATTCATTTAACACATAGTCATGCAGGAAAAACTACTATTTGTATTAAAAATGGCAAACGCTTGTGTTTACAAGGTGTTCCTGAGCACAGCCTGTAACAAGGTCACATCTCCTCTCTTCTACTCTCTACTCACAGAATTTCTTCTCTTCTCTTCTCTTCTCTGTTCTCTATTACCAAAATGAGATACTCATCTCTTTTACCTGAGGGGCCTCTTTGAGCTCTTCCCTCCAAATCTACCTACCCTATTCAATTACATTGAATGGGATGTCTAGTCCACAAATCGGATCTAGATCTCAGCCTTACAAGCATTAAGGCCTACCTACTCTAATTCCTGCACAAAGGAACAACTCCATGGATCAACGTCCTACAACATTAATTACATTCAAATTCAAAATTGAAGATGAGGGTTGCGCCTCTCTTCAGCCTTGAATGCACTCGCTTGACGCGGCTGGCTAGTTGGTTGGCTGACGTGGAGAGATGCTCCTGCATCATACTCCTAAACTACAAAATCATGAGCTCCTACTCATGAGCTTCCCATCTCAGTTGTTGAAATCCCCTTAGATCCCAAACAAATCTTTGGAGTTGTTCATCTTCTCCATGTCCCTACTACTTCTTCTGCGCTACTGTTGTTGCTGCTTCTTTTCTACCCAACTTCTCCTTGCTGGAAGTTTCTGCTGACCGGATCATCAGCTCCATGATCTCTCCTATCACTTCGTCTAGCTGCTCTAGTGGCTGGCTCCGTTCATGCAGTCTCCTCAGCTGCAAAAATTTTCGGCACATGGGAAAATCACTGTGATCTCCCACACCTTCTTCATCAGTTTCCAACTTCACCTGTTGGATGTGCATGACCTGCACTTTCACCCTTCTCTCTAGGGCTTCAATCAGCTCATACATATCAGCAAAGCAAAAACAATCTGCCTCTTCTTCTTCTTCAGCTTCTTCAAACTCCCATGTTGCATTCCTTTCAGCTTCCAGGCTGAAAGTATTGAGCCATTCCTCAGAATGCTCATCTTCTTCTTCATCTACTTGGGCAGCTTCCAAATCCTGCTCCAATTCTTCTTTGACATTCTCAGCTAGATGTCCTTCTTCTGTTGTTGCTACATCTACAACACATATTTTTGCCTCCTCCTGGGAAAATGGTAGGAATATTTCAATTCCCCCAATCATTAGAATATTTCTCCGATATTCCTCCTCTGTCAGCTGCATATGCTGATCTAAATCCATTTCTGAGCTCACCTACTCTGTCATCTCCTCAAGTTGATTCCAACTCACCTCTGAGTTTATGAGACCCTCAAATAGTCTCATCTGCTCATCCCTGCCCACCTAGCAATATGGGATCTGTTCACTGCTTCCCTGACAGACTATGAGATTAACTGATCCCATCTTCATCAGCACTCCTTGCAAAATTGAACTCACCTCTGAGTCCATGAGACTTTTAGATAGTCTCGAATGCTTATCTCTGCCCACCTGGCAATTTGAGATGCTTCCACTACCCTCCTGGGAGTCTTCGATATCCCGTAGCGACCTCATTTCATTGCCCAGCTGGAAATGTGAAATTCCTTGGCTATCCTCCTGACAGTCTGTGAGATATTCAGCTGATCTCAACTCCTTTCCCACCTGGAAATTTGGAATTTCCTCTCTGCCCTCTTGGTAGTTCTTGAGATCTTCAGTTGATCCCATTTTATTCTCTTCCCTGAGAATTCTCCCAATCTCTGGTCCACATATCTGAACCATTTCCTCAGGTCCATCGAGGTTTTCAGCATGCCTCAACCATCCTTTGAACAACCTTCACTGTCTTATGACCATCAACTCCTTGACTGGCCATTTTACCTTTAGCTTCCTCATGGGCCATTCATACACCCATCTTGACCTAGTATTCTACTACATTCGCAGTTCAAGCTCTTCCATTCTTGACCTGATGTCGGCAAGTTCTTTCCCCCTTTCGACTGTGTTCATCAACTCTGGGCTTTGTATTCCATCATATCTACAGCCTTCAGTAGCCATGTTGTTGTCCCTGTCTTCCCTCATGGAAAATATGTTGTTGTTACTCTGCACCCTAAGTGTCTCAACTTCTCCTATAGTCCTCCTGACTGCCTATGGACTGTTTCCTACCTGCAAAACAAATCCTTACAGAGTTTCAGCATTGTCTTCTTCCTGCTCCTTCTGTCTATGCAATGTACAGACATAATCAATGCTCTGATACTAGTTGATGTAGTGTATCAGAGTGCTCTTTATATCGTATGCCTCCCTCTCCTGAAATATACAGACAAGAATCAGGCTCTGATACCACTTGGTACAGACGTAGACGCACTCTACGTCCACTCACAGGATCGTTCAATCACCAAGTGAGACAATTTGTCTCTTTTGATTCCCACAGGAATCGCTGCTTACAACAATCCACAGGTCCTTTCTTCACCTGCACGATCTTCTCTACTCAACCTTGGATTTCCCCGACTAAATTCCATGTTTTGGGATTCTCTGATCCCTGACTAAATTCCAAGTTTCGGGATTCTCTTCTCTTCTCTATTAGATATTACCAAAATGAGATACTCATCTCTTTTACCTGAGGGGGATCTTTGATCTCTTCCCTCCAAATCTACCTACCCTATTCAATTACATTGAATGGGTTGTCTAGTCCACAAATCGGATCTAGATCTCAGCCTTACAAGCATTAAGGCCTACCTCCTCTAATGCATGCACAAAGGCACAACTCCATGTCTCAACGGCCTACAACATTAATTACATTCAAATTCAAAATTGAAGATGAGGGTTGTGCCTCTCTTCAGCCTTGAATGCACGCGCTTGACGCGGCTGGCTGGCTAGCTGGCTGACGTGCAAAGATGCTCCTGCATCAACAATGCACCTGAAATTGTAGAGTAATAGGAGACCACAAGTAAATCATCTCAAAATATTTGGTTGTTATGTGTATGGAATGTGCACATGCACCAAAGAAGAAAGGAATATTCCAAAATACAAAAGGGAAAATGCATCTTCATAGGTTAAAGTGAAGAATCCAAGTCATATAGGTTGTTTGATTTATAAAAGAAAGGAAAAATAGATTATTTCTTTGATGAAGACCATAAACCAAAAGAATTATATGATGTTTTCCCATAGATGGATAAATAATTGACATTAAAGAGGTCCCATAAGGAAATGATGGAAATTCAAAATGTGAAGAGTGTTGTTGATGAGGAGGCTAGTATTGACAAAGCAAGTAGTAAAAAATCTTCTCTATGGTTCAACAAAATATTAAGATGGTATATACAAACAATGAGGGATTCAGAGCTATAGTAACTACCTTAGACCATAAAAGGAAAGAGAGGTCAAGGAGGTTGCAACAATCAACTTCTCATCAAGTGAATGTTTATTTTATGACAATAGTTTTGAATTCCCATGAGCATACTTCATTTCAAGAAATAAAGTAGAATACATCAATTATTACATACTTTGAAAGAATATCGATCAAGAGACTTTTGAGTGATTTCAACCTACATCAAACTCAGCCCATCCCTCTCTTTTTTGATAATCAAAGTGTTATCTAATTCTCAAATAATATTGTGTTTTGTGCTAGGACCAAGCACTTTGAGATGCATCAACACCACATTAAAGATCTAGTGCAGGACAAGGAGATAAAATTGATCTGTTGCAAGTCTGAAGTTTAGCTAGCAGATAATTTCATTGAGGCATTAAACAAGTTTGAAAGGTTTAGAGAGATGCTTGGTGTGAAAGGAAAGAAATTGGTCATCAGGGGAAGGGGTATTATGAGTTAATGCCCATTTTAGAAGACAATTTAGGCAATTAGTTAAGAGAATATACTGCATGCAATCTTGATGAAATGAGAATGTATAGAGTTTGAATTAATTACAATTACTTAGGATAAAATTCTATATATGAAAATTAGTTAAAAACACATGTGCTAAAATTATGAAAGGTTTGATCATTTTGGATAACGATTAGGTTAGATCCTGATGAGAAATAAAGATACTATTTTGGTTCTCATGTGAGACAAGTTATATTATTTAGTCTATTCAATATTTTTCATAATATTTGATTACAAATATGGATCAATGGGCAATACAAAGATAGATAAATCAATTTTTTAAAAACATTTATGATGTGTGCAATCTCTTTCATCTATTAAAATATTTGTTTTAATGACCTTAATATTTATGCAAAGATTGTTATAGAAAATCAACGGTGTTTAGCTTTGTTCATGAGAGAGGCATTATGTCTCTGGTCCTCCATGCTTAGGCTGCCCTCTTGGATAGAAACTACTTGGATGATTACATCTTTTGTTTTTTGTGCTCCTAGTAGTGAGGGGCACCAATGACCAGGATAGAATCTAGATATGGGATGCCCTGGGGGGATTCTCATCCCTAGTCAACGAGACTAGTGCGTAGTTGCAGACTCTAAACCTGGGACATGGATTTTCCTTCCAATAGGAAATACTCTACATCCAAACAATAGCAATAGGCACCTTCCTTGAGATGTGAGAGACCATGGATGGAAAATATTATATCATGAGTTTTTTCTCTTCAGCCTCAGATGTTAGGAGATATATAATTATGGAGTTAGAAGATAAATTTTACTCCTCTTTAGGTGACAGGTCCAGTGGTAATTAAGGATTCCCTCCATCTAGAGCATACCTCGAGAGAATTTTGGGCATATTTGGCCTTTGGTCGTTCATCATTTCATGCACTAAATATTTTCCAACAACATCTTTTTTATAGATATTAGAATTTAGATATTAGAAAAGATATTCTTTTGGTCTTTATATAGGAGTGGCCCTTGAAATCCTACAATTTATTGATACTATTGTACTTAGTGTTCCCATGGAATTATTTGTGATTATTTGTTGGACTTCTCAAGAATATTACATGTTTGATTGAGATATTCTTCAATGTTGTTTTAGAAAATGACCTAATCTCCATGGGGATTGATGCGTTAGCAAAAGCAACTAATTCTTTATTTATCTTCTACAAAAAGAAATCATATATTTAAAAGCAGTCAAAATAAGGTTATAATTTTTCAATACATCCAAGGAGACAATTTAATAAGATAAAACTTGTTTTCTGAGTGACCAAATTTTAGGCATCATTTGTCCATCATCCTTTTTTTGTTTTAGAATAATCCCTGTATGTTTTATTTGGATTATTTCTTCTCTCATCTATTGTTCTATTGTGATGACTAGCTACTTCATTCCTACATTTCTCCCCCTCGGCTAGAATTGTAGAACTAATTGCTATAGAAGAAGAATAGATCAATCCATCTCCCTTCAATCTAAGCATGTGCGGGGGAAGGCTCATGGAATTGGATCAACCCAAAAATCCCCATTTTGAACGCTCTCAAGTGGGCCAATTGAAGGAGAACTACCTAAGCATGGGAAGGGAGGGGAACATGAAATGATAGGTGGGATGTTGACACCTTTGTCTGGTGCAAGAAACCATCTAAATATTTGGAGGTTTTAATATTGCATTAGTCTAATATTTGTTGTGCGAACCAACTGATAAAATAGTTACCTTATTCTTCAATTTGAAATTTAATCTCTACAGTAGTTGGAATTACTTTTAACGACATAATGGATGCAGGAAACCATTCTAAGACTAGCTACTATGATTTGTAAAAAACATTGTATTTTAAATAAGTTGGTCAAGATATCAAAGAAGTGAAGTGTTCTTCCCATTATTTGAGATGGTTCCACAAGGTATAATATTCATGTTGCTTGAGAGACCCTTCAAAACATGTTTTTTTTTTAAATAGTGAATTCATTCCTAAAACCTGGATTTAGTTTTTGAAGAATTAAAATTTATTTATTTTTAAGGATAGCCACATTATTTCTTCAATATTTTTAAAATAAGGTCTATACATTGTCAGGATTTAACCAATATATGTAATTTATGTTGCAATTGCAGTTATTGTGGCTTTGAAATATGATGGCACAAGCAACAGAAGGACTTTTGAGTTGGGGGTCCATATGTGTTCCATAGAACAACTAATATTATTTTAATTTCTAAATGATTTGGTCTTTAACAATTATANGTTAGCAAAAGCAACTAATTCTTTATTTATCTTCTACAAAAAGAAATCATATATTTAAAAGCAGTCAAAATAAGGTTATAATTTTTCAATACATCCAAGGAGACAATTTAATAAGATAAAACTTGTTTTCTGAGTGACCAAATTTTAGGCATCATTTGTCCATCATCCTTTTTTTGTTTTAGAATAATCCCTGTATGTTTTATTTGGATTATTTCTTCTCTCATCTATTGTTCTATTGTGATGACTAGCTACTTCATTCCTACATTTCTCCCCCTCGGCTAGAATTGTAGAACTAATTGCTATAGAAGAAGAATAGATCAATCCATCTCCCTTCAATCTAAGCATGTGCGGGGGAAGGCTCATGGAATTGGATCAACCCAAAAATCCCCATTTTGAACGCTCTCAAGTGGGCCAATTGAAGGAGAACTACCTAAGCATGGGAAGGGAGGGGAACATGAAATGATAGGTGGGATGTTGACACCTTTGTCTGGTGCAAGAAACCATCTAAATATTTGGAGGTTTTAATATTGCATTAGTCTAATATTTGTTGTGCGAACCAACTGATAAAATAGTTACCTTATTCTTCAATTTGAAATTTAATCTCTACAGTAGTTGGAATTACTTTTAACGACATAATGGATGCAGGAAACCATTCTAAGACTAGCTACTATGATTTGTAAAAAACATTGTATTTTAAATAAGTTGGTCAAGATATCAAAGAAGTGAAGTGTTCTTCCCATTATTTGAGATGGTTCCACAAGGTATAATATTCATGTTGCTTGAGAGACCCTTCAAAACATGTTTTTTTTTTAAATAGTGAATTCATTCCTAAAACCTGGATTTAGTTTTTGAAGAATTAAAATTTATTTATTTTTAAGGATAGCCACATTATTTCTTCAATATTTTTAAAATAAGGTCTATACATTGTCAGGATTTAACCAATATATGTAATTTATGTTGCAATTGCAGTTATTGTGGCTTTGAAATATGATGGCACAAGCAACAGAAGGACTTTTGAGTTGGGGGTCCATATGTGTTCCATAGAACAACTAATATTATTTTAATTTCTAAATGATTTGGTCTTTAACAATTATACCGTTACAATTTTGTTCATAAAAATACCACTTTCCACCATTTTTTTATCAACTGGAAAATGTCAAATTCTCTTTAGGTCTACTTAATGTTTGAAATGATATGAGAAGAGTCTCCTTTTCAGAAAATTCCTATCCCAATTCTTCGGTGCATATAATTGAATCAACTATCCCAGAAGGTGACTTATTAATTAAGGATAGGAATTTATGCTCCTTTTCGCACATATATGTGAAATAATGATCAAATATGTCACAACTTACTTAATATCCAAGAGATTTATTGTTGAACAAAGTCCATTTTCTACTTCCAACACCTGATATCTTTAACTAGGAATATGTGGACTCACTTTTAGTTGATAATGTGGTGTCTCAAGATGGTATGTGGCTCCTTTCAGTTTATGTACTTCTTCCTAGTGTATAAAGAATATCAATAGAGATTCTCAAGATGTCTTCTAATGTAATTTTATATTTTCATTTTCTAGCATTAACATTTACAGACTTGAGAGTTGTTCCAAAGCTTCACATCATGTCTTCTAATGCAGTTTTATGTTTGCATTTGTCAACATTAACATTTATAGACTTGTTTTGAGTGAATTGCACGTCATTGGGGAACATATGAGTTTCAACCAATATTTAAAGTGAATGTTAAGATTTGAATGAAACACTTCTAAACTTTTTGAAATCCAATACACTATATGGACATTGGATTATAATTTTTGAATATCATTAAAGTTTGTTTTAGGTGTATTTTCATTTCATAAATGTTGTTTTTTTTGTTGGATGTTTTATTTAATTAATTTTTTAATTTATTTAATTTATAATATTTTTTTTGTAAGTTAGAAAACATTATATTACCTTCGAATAAATAGTGAGATTATACAAACAGTGTATTATGAGTTGCCATGATATGAAAACAACCCAAATCTAGTCCAATTCAAAAAATAAGCAGCCCCATAGAGTAAAAAAATACAACATTTGAAGTTTAGAGGTTCTATAGTCTCTATGGAAGAAACAAAAATGAACAAAATTACATCACTATTGAAGTATTTATCTATGAAACTATAAGAGAAGATAATTAGAAAATAAAAACCACAACTATCCTAGAGGCGACACTTGGCCATATAGGAAAGAGTGTGTGTTGCATGGGAGAAGAGGAATAGACACATTCAAGTTGATGGAATCTTGGGCAGATAAAGTCGACGAATACCTCAGGCGAGTTGGATAGGCATGCAATGCCACCAACAATGAAATTAATTGATTTAGTTGTTTTATTTTGTGCCTCCAATAAACCACTTTTCTATGTGAGTCAAAAAGATGTTAAATATAATCCTTTGAATCGAAATTGGTTGGAGAGTTAACAGTGCTCCAGGTCTTTGGCATAGAATGAGGAAGGTTGGATAAACAATTACCAACATGAGCATCATCAAATCCAACCATGTTATTTGTAACCATAGCAAGGTGAGGTTGAGCATCAAACCCAAAGGAATTTACCTCAGCGTCGAACCATTCAACTCTACAATCCCAAAAGATAATTTCTTCTTGTATAGAGTAATATTCGCTTGGCTCTGTAATTCAAATTGGTGAGGCCACGATCCATCCCTTCTAAGCTCATTTCTACTCATCAATAAGATCCTTTTCCTCTTTGAGAATGACCACGGATGTGTATGCATGACATGATGTTCACATTAGTGCCAATGGACCTTGGGAAGGAGGAATTCAAGTGTCGATACCAGAACCAATAAAAAAAATGCTAATACAAATCAAGGGAACTGATCCATCAATACAAATACTTTGTCTCGTGGCATGGTCATTTCATGATTGCATTGAAGAGGGTACAGAGTAATAGTCCTTGCAATTGAAGTGTTACGGGAGTTATTCCCCATCGCATCGATGGTACCATGAACCAAACTCATTAACCTGTTTATGTGTTGCAGGATCTCACATTACTAATTTACCACAGAATGGAGGATGAATAAGGCGATCTCCAAATGCATTTTTGGATGTTTGAGCCACCAAGTGGCATCGCCTCCCTCCTCTCGGTGTTTAATCATGATGACATGTTGACTCCCTATCCAGGGATTAAAATTATAATTTAATATAAAATAAAAATGGATATTTTTATATTAAAAATTGGTTTTGGTCGAACCAAACCATCTAGAAAAATAACACAAAATATATAGAAGGAGCATAAGGACCAGGATTTTATACAAATAAGAGAATGAAAAAAACTAGACCTAATCCCAACCTCTCTCTAGATCCAAGAATAAAGTATCTACAGTCTCATCAATAAAGGAAAAAGCATTTAGAATCCTAAGCCCATCAATAAAGGAAAAAATATATAGAATCCCATAAATAAACACACACCTTGACATCCCATCCAAATAGAGTTAATAAATATTACCTCGATTAAAAAAAGTTGTGCAGGGGCAGTCCTTGCAATCCTAAATTGATTCATGCAACTAGAAAAATGGCTTTCGCCTTAAGTGAGTTCATTAGCATTTATAGTGGGTAAAATTTTATTAGGATATTAGAAAATTCTGCATTCCTCATTTTTCAAAATTGTTCCAAAGGGTAGACCACAAGCTTGATTTTCCATTGCATCAACCAATGATTGAATTTTACTTCAACAAATCCATGTAAAATTCGAGAGAAGTTTACTTCAATGAATCCTTGTAAAAGTTGATTGAATTTTACTTCAATGATTGCTTGTAAATTTTTTCGATATTTTTTGACATGCCACCATAGAATCATAGAATATCCAACCGCATACCTTTATCTTTCATAAATTTTTCACTTTTTCATAGGGTTAGAGTTAATGCCTTTGCTTGATAATTTATGATACAAATTCATTCATAGTAGAAATAATTTTATACTATCAAATAAATATCATACCATATCATTTATAATACAATATCGACTACTACCTCAAGATGCCCCTATGGCTCCAAGTTAAGCCCTCATGAGAATTGAACCTTGCCCAATGGTGAAAAACTCACTTTCCACCATTGGATCCAACCCCTTTGAACATGGCTACCATACACCAGAGAAATACAAAACTAAAAAAAGTATGAAACTGGTTCTGGATATACAAAAATAAAAGAGGCTAGAGGAGTGGTGAACCTGGGCGTCCATCAGAGCTATAGGTGAAGAAAAATATTTGTCCACAGGTTGGACAACACGTTTTTTCCAGAGTACCTACCAAAGAGTCAAACAGGAGGTCCATGCACTAGTTGAGGGTACATTGATTATGCAATTTCTCCTCCATGTTCCACCTCATATCAAATATCAATTGGAGGTGGTCATCCGAGAGACAATGTTGATTGAGCTAAGGTTGCTCAATTTTCCCACCTGTGCGCCAGGCTATGTCTTCATCCAAAGCTGCTGGTGGAATTTTTTCCAAATCAGTTGGCGAAATTTCATCCAAGTCCATTCTAGAGGTGGCATTTTGAGCAATCCAATCTTGCAACCAACTAGGGGGGATTTATTCTTCAACCAAACAACCGCCATGTTCCAAAGTCCTGGCTTGGGGATTGGTGTTGATATCGGGCCTTGGCATGTATTCAAAAGGATGCAACCCGAGGGGAGGGATTTCTTCCTCCCCTGGGCAGCTTCATGGGTCAGGAATGGTGTCAATGGGCAGTGGGAATGAGTGTGGAGTGTTGGGAAAAGGAAAATCAAGCCAATTTTGGCCAGAGCTAGTGGTTGGATTCGAAGGTTGGGAGGGATCTGGGCGATTGCGCAGAGCAAGAAAACTATAATACTATGGCCCTCTTTTGGGTTTTATGCATTCTCTGGGCATAATGGTAGAAAGAACGGCTAGAGTTATTGCACAGATGAAATGAAAACTGAGGAGGGAGGCCAACAAAGTGATGGAGAGAACTGCGAGAGACGAGATGATAGAGTGTCCATGATTCGAAGTCTGGGAGAGTTGGGACAACATAGTGCTCATGGAATGAATGGGAGAAGGAGAAAGATGAAGAATGACAGAGTGCTTGAGGGTGCATACCTTCATAAAGACCGAAGAAATGACTGCAAGGACCACCATGAACATTGAGGTGACTTTTATCGATGCTTTGTACCTTCTCCTTTACTCTAGCACTGGATCATGAGGGGAGACATTGAATTCCCGATGGTATTGTAGAGAACTACCATTACTAACAAGTGAGAGCCCATCAATAAGGAGGAATGGTTGTGTGGATGGAGGTTGGGGGTATTAACTTCACTCCCTGCATGCGTGCCACCTTTCTCCCCCTAGCCAGCTGTCACCCCATCCGGGGTATAAATTCTAATAATAAATATATATTTTTTGATAAATAGAATCACAACAAAATATGTGTGTATATAGAAAGCAAATTTATTGGGAGGTAAAGATATGTTAAAACTTATTATTTAACATATCTATATTGTTTATAAAATGTGATATGAAAATGGATTTATTTATATGTTAGTATATGTGATTTATCATATATATTCAATTTTTTGAATAAGACGTAAAATATTTGTATTTATACAAAAACTTTGTAAGTTTTGGTTAACTTTTTTTATAGAAGTAAGTCTTTCCTCTATTTAAAATATAGTTATGATTAGGTATTTGTTGTATAAGAAAAAGATAAACAACAACTCCAACCAAAATCACCAGCTCTTCCAGAGGGGATGGCATAATGATGTCAAATCTTGGCTAAATCATTGGAGAATAAAGGAAGAAATGTGCATTGTATTAAAAATATTAATCAAACTAAATTTAAGGAAACAATTTGGTGCAATAAAGGATTAGAGGATAAAATAAAAATAATATACTATAAGGAGGTGGTTAACTCTAATATTGAAGATCAAAAGTATCTCTTTGTTTTGATTAGCATAAGAGAATCAATATTGTTAAAATAAGAACTAATTATCATGAGTTGCAAAGTGAAATTGGATGTTGGACAATTCGTAAACACCATGGCATGAAAGAATCTATCACCTTTGTGACACTGAGAGGGTTGAAAATGAAAAAAACTTTCTCATAGATTTCCCTTCCTATACCCAAATTAGATCTCAATTTCAAAATATTTTCCACTATACCGACCTTCCTAACCTTCTAAGTCATAAAAATTATAGGGATCTTGGAATACTTATCCTAATGCTTAAATGGTTTACAATAAAAAAAGATAATGTACCTTTTTATTTTATATGATGATGATGATGATTATGATGATTAATGTCCACTAAGACTTAATTGGTATATCGGATCTTAAGAGGGTAAGTGATTGCTTGTGATTCTTTATAAAAAAAATTATGTGCTTGAAAATCATTAAGATAAGGTTTCCAAGATCACCATAGTTTTGTTGAGTTAAGAGGTTAGGAAGGTTGGTGGTGTGACAAATATTTTGAAAATGAGATCTAATCTGGGTATATGTTAGACAATCTAAGAGAAATTGTTTTTCATATTCAACCTTCTTAGTGTCACAAAGGTGACACACTCTTTCATCCCATTGCATTTTAGGAATTGACCAACACCCAATTTCACTATGGAGCTCGTGAGAATTTTTTCTTATCTTAGCAATGCTTGTTTTTTTTCTTTACACTTGTCAAAACAGATAGATAATTTTGATCTTCTAGATTAGGGTTGATTACATACTTATAATACCTTAACTTTATTTTTTCCTCTAACTCTTTATCACACCACATTTTCTCCTTAAATTTGTATTTGATGATATTTTTAATAGTATCTTTATTCTATACAATAGTGTCTTCCATGATTCCCCAATAGTTTATCCAAGACTGGGCATCTTTATGTCATCCTTGCTTGAGTCGATGGTGGTTACAACTCGATTTTGAAGCAATTTTAGGAATCTTATTGTCTTCCATGTTATTTAATTTTTTCTTATACATTAGGTATCTAATCATAGACATTCTCTCAATGGGGGGGAGTCTTGTTTCTAATAGGAGGATGGGATATGGCATAATTCCTTTAATTTTGATATTATAGGTTATACAATTCTTTTGTATTTTATCTATCTTTCTCCAAGATTCACGAGAGATACTACAACCCTAGACTTCACATCCATAAATAATAACAGGTGTAATGAGAGTCTCAAATAGGAGTTTCTTCTTATCAAAAATCCAAAGATCAATTGAATTACAATTGTTTTCAAGCCCATAATAAGATTTCCATCCCACAATAATCTTTTTCTCAATGCTATAATTACAATTGAGCTTGTGGTGAATATCAATTCCAAGATATTTTTATGAAGTCACTTCCTCCAAGTTGTAGTTTTCATATACGAAGGTATCATAAGTGATTTTATTGGATTTAATAATCATGACCTTAGTTTATCAGTATTAATAGTCATTCCCATATTGGAGCAAAATTCCTTGGGGATTCTTAGTTTGTTTTCAAGATCACGGGGACTCATTTCCATAAGAATGATATCATTATCATAAAGAAGAAGATTGATGACTATACCAGTAAGACTAGGGTCAACACAACCTGCTTTTTCCAAACAATCTTCTAACTTGTCAATGTAGATGCGAAAAATGGTAGGGGACAAGGGACAACCGTGTTTGACACCAACATTGCAATTACTCTCTTTCAAGTATCCCTCAATTTTTTTAAACTTGGAAATAAATTTCTCATACATCCTTATTGAAACATCCCTCAACTCGAGAGGCACGTTTATCTCTTCCAAACTATTCCAAAGGTTTTTCCTAGGAACCATGTCAAAAGATTTTCTAAAGTTGAAACAAAACAAAAAAAATGTTGGTTTTAGTATTGTGCTCCTCTGCAATGATACTGAAGGTAAAAATATGGTCCATAGTTAAATGATGTCTCCTAAACCTAGCCTAGACTTTACCTCTTTTACCGTGACTTTCTAGCCAAAGGCTAATATTCTTTTCCAAAATATTTCCATAAATCTTGGCTAAAATCGGGCTAATAATAATGGTCCTATAATTAGAGGGAATGTTTCGATCCCCATTTTTAAAAATAGGAACAATGAGGCTTTGTGTCCGAGGTTTAGGGAAGCCCTACTTGAATTCTAAATTGAAGATATTGTGTATGTGAGGGATAAGGATAGGCCCTCCAATTTTAAAAATTTCAGCTTGGTAACCTTCATTGTCCTTAGATTTCTCATTTGCAAGCCACTTAACCCCAAACTCTATGTCATCTAAAGAAAAAAATACATCCTCTGTAGGGATAATAGAAATGGTTTCCATGGCATTAGGGAACTCGTAAATACTTTTAAGGTAGGAATTATAGTCCCTTAAGGGAATCATATTATTTTCTTTAGTATTACAGTTTAAAATTTGGCTCCAAACTTCTTAGGATCCAACTTAGATAGTTGTGAAAAAATCTCTTTCCTTTTATTGATATAGTACATTTTTTCCTTTTAATTAGGTATTTTTATGTATTGGTCTTATCGCGTTTTAAGGACTCATTAGAAGCATCCCTAATGGATTTCCTGGCAATTTTACATTCTTTGTCATACCAAGGGTTGGTCACTCTATTATTCTTTTTACAGGAAACCTTGAAAGAGAACTTGTTAATAGAAGTGGAAAGCGTAGTTGTAAAATTATGATAGAGTTCTTCAATGTTGTCCTTATAAGTTAGGAGATCTAATTTACTATTTTAATCCTTTAAGAAAAGGTCAAATTTACTTTTGTCAAAGTGCAATTGTCTTTGATTATCAGAATTATCTTCAATGGCGCTCATGTTCATGGAAAATTTTAGAGTTAGGGTTAAAGGTTTATGATCAAAGTCAGGTTCATGGTCATTTAAAAGGTTAAAATTTGTTATTTTGTTGGAAACAGGGATATCATATATCACATAATCTACGACACTACTACCTAGCCCATGAATACACGTCATATGGTTGTAGTTTGGCCACTTCATTACTCCATTGCAAATTATTAGGTCTTGAGAGCTGTAGAGATTGACCAACTTAGTACCAAACAAATTCTCAATTAGGTCTTCAAAGCTTCTTTTGTAGTTATTAGATAAAACAAGGTCCTCATCTAGCCATAAATGATTATGGTTGGAATCAGTGCTTAAAAGAGTAGCTTGTTTAGTTGTATTCCTAGCATTAAAGTCCCATAGCAAGAGGATATAACCTTCATTTTTCAAATTATAAATATATTGTTCTAAATTATTATAGGGACAATTGTTATCTAGATTGTTTTTCTTATAAAAAGTAGAAATAATAGGTGAAAAATAACAAATTTCTATATACATGATCTTAGCATTGGTGTCTAAAAATTCTATCCAAATGTACTGATTTAGAGGGTCAATATTATGAATTTTAATGTGAGGAGAAATGCTCTTTCTAATATAACAAGATATGCATCCTATCCCTCTACAGTGGGACTTTTTGTTCCATGTCAACCACAAGAAAAATCCTTCTATGTTAGGCACCTTAGACTCTTCATGCTCCCAAGTTTCAACTAGACAAAAAAATATCAATATCACTCGAGATCCAACTTATTATAGGATCTTTGCACCATGGAAAGCCACGACAGTTCCAAAAAAGGATCTTGAGTGTCCCAAATTCCTATTTATTATTATTCTTCTAGTCTCTATCCCTAACAATAGATTTTTGATTTCTAATTATTTCTCAGTTTCCTTCTTTCCTAGCTTCTTTTACCTTTTGAACTTCCTTCTTTAATTTATCTTGGTCTTCAGGAATGAGGTCTTCATTTATAAATATTCCTGACCCTTTTAAGCTCGAAGATTTAATGACTATGCTATATTTATGGTCATTACAACTTACTTTGACACGAATCAACCTATATTTATGATCAATTATTTTTCCTAGCCTCTGTGCTTCTATGAGGCAAGCTGTATCAATTTGTGATTTATTATTTAATTATTCTTTTACTATTGCTAGCGTATCCTCCTCTTGTTCTTCTTTTATACCAAAATTTTTTGGGCTCAAGGATGTTTTATTATGCTCATGGTCCAGTTCAATCAACTTATTCATTTCCTCTTTGATGGGTTTGATATCCAATTTGTTGTCCAGATTACTAAGGGTCAAATTGTTGGTTAGTTTTTCTTCTAGCTCTTTAATCCTATATCTCAAGTTGTGATTGTATTCAACCTCTCCTTCTTGGGTTGATTTTTTATGTTTTTCCATTTCTTGAAAGAGTCTAATTTTTTTATCAAGCATTGCCTCTAGCTCTATTTGGAGTTTTATGTCTCTTTCTTCATTCCTTTTTTCTAATGATTCTAACTCTATTTGGATTTTTACATCTCTCTCTTCTCTCCTTTTTTCTAATGATTCCATATAATAGTAAAGGATATCTAGGGTGATTTTGGGGGGCCTCCCCTTGATAGGATGATTTTTTGGAATAGTTGATGGAGTCCTCATATTGAAAAGAAGAGAAAAAAGTAACAATTATTATTTTGGATTGACTTTAAAAATGGAAAATAATTTTCTTAATTGATAACAATGATATTAATTAATAATTATTATCTCTCAAATCAAATTTTACTTATTAAAATTCAAAAAATAGATAAAAATATAAAATATATTTAAATCTCTTTAATTTTCACATGTTAATATATTTTAAATTAAAACTGAGTCAAAGTAAAAAGTGACTCACCTGATTTCACATGTCTAGGTGCTCATTTGGTTGAATAAGCCAGAACTAATTTACGAACATGCACCCAAGTGCTCAATGAGTGGAGGAAGAAAGAACTAAAATTTATTCAAAATTACAGAGAACATTCTAAAAACCGTAGAGAAGCTCCCCTCACCGAGAGACTAAGAGCTCAAAACCATAGAGAAGTATTATGATTCACATAACAGAGAGTAACTGTAGATATTATTCTTGTAAAAAAAGGTAAAATCCGCAGAGAAGTATTATTCTCGTTCAAAATTGCAGAGATATAATGTTAGAAATAAAATATCTCCTTCAAAACTGCAAAGAAGTATTATTCTCATTCAAAACCACAGATAAGTATTATTCTTGTTCAAGTTAAATGTTCATTGATAATGAAGATAATGAGAAATTTATATATAGAGTGAATTATGGGTAGGAGGTTAAATTTCACTTAGGGGTAGTATTTACTTTTATGTATCGGATTAAGCTTATATGTTATTAGAAAGTATATGATCTCATCAAAGGGAACCTTGGCGATGATTATAAGGAAAATTCTGGACATCATCAAGGTTGAAAGTGCATTTTGATTTTGAAGTAAGACTCACAATTTCTTTTGATTGGTTAAAAACTTGCTTGACAAGAGTTATGATAGATTTTACCACAATTTTTCCACCTTCCAAAGAATAATAAAAGTAAAAGATAGATAACAAATTTAAAAATAATAATAATAATTTCCCATAACAAATTCTATGAATATATAAAGTTTTTAAAATAATTAAATTCCCTTTGATTTAAAAAATACATTACTTTATTATTAAAGGATTTTATTTTTATGTAAATCTACCAACCAATTTAAATATGAAATGATATAAAATATTAAATACTTTTTTTTTTTTTAAAGCTAGCCAGAGAATTTCATATTAAATAGGAAAAAACCTTACATGTAGTCTATGTTGTTCGCTTGCCACTATGGAAACTAGATCAACAAGAGAAGAACAATTTTTGTATCCAACTTGTCCAGAGGGGAAAGTATGACCATAAACTTCATAGAAAAGTAAACCTTAAAATGTAATCAAAATAGCAAAACCTATGAGAGTATTGATCTATATATTGATATCCAGATTGAGGAGAGGTTAGAGTCATGTTGCCTCTATGACTAATGAACCAAAACATTAACAAGCATAACATTCAGAGAGTCAAACATGGGGATTGTTATCTTCAACAACATGAAACTAAGGTTGGGAAACATTGAGATTGGAGAAATACATGCCCACTAATTTCTCATCCAATAGAGTGATTTTGTGGTCGATAAACTTGATTTCCAGTTGTACATCATCCAACTAGAGGAAATTTTCATTGTAGGCTTCATCCCTTTCCACTAAAACCTTATCCATTAAGGATTTCATCTACCAATATAAGGCAACTATCTTGTAATACTTGATTTCCATGGTGTGGGATGAATAGGTACTCAGGATCCAAGAACACATTTCAACATCCACGACCTAATCCTGGATGAAATTTCTGTGAAATTGGACTTAAGATTCACCCAATTCTATCTTCACTTAAACTTTCAAGGGTGTGTTGGCTCAAAAAAATTTGTTTGAATCCTTTGCATCCTCCTACACCCACTAGCAAAAGAGCCAACCATGATGAATTTAGGTCTTGTGATTGGAACCACATCACACCATGAGAAATAATTGAACCACATAATGGGAAAAGGGGATTAACTAGGAACCAATAGGAACATTGTTGATTTTTGTAGCATTGAAAAGATACTTCCACATTGGTTTTTGTCTAACATGTGGAAGTAATCATTAATACCTCTTAGAAATTTGGAAATTCACTTTATTTAAAGGAATTATTAAAGTGAATGTAATTTTAAAATTAATTAAGCTTAATTTAATGAAATGCTAAAGTTATTAGCATTAGTGAAATAAATGAATCTTATCCATTTATCTCAAGTGAGGTGAGATATAATCTTAGTCATTGATCGCTTTGGAGATTAGATTTAGGGTATAAATAAAGATTATAAAAGGAAACCAAGGTGAGAGGAGAAGACACATTCATTGGACATCTATTGGAGTCAGTTACTCATATAGAGAGAAAAGAAGGAATTTTTCTTGAAGATTGAATCATGAAGGAATGTGATTCAAGGATATCTCAACATAAGTGGAGAAGGACTTTCATCTAGAAATATTTGGTTAGCAGGAAAACTGTAGGAAATATTTAGTAGTAGGTAGCAAGGACATCTACAGGTACGAAGCATACATGATCACGTACAACATCATATGAGTGAGACAATTAGATCAGGCATGTACATTCATGTGAGACAATTATCTCAAGTACATTCATACATGCGAGACAATTATCTTAGGCACATACATACACACGAGACAATTATCGCAGGTGTGTACATAAGCATGAGACAAGTGCTCAGGGCACGTACATACACGTTGATCAGGCAGTGAAGGGCATGTACAGATTCATACAGGCTACAGGTAGAGGGTTGTACAGGGGTACTCTTCAGTAGAGGGTTTTTCCAAGTTTGTTGTACTTGTATTTTTCCTTAGTGGGCCATTTTCCCAGTAAGGGAGCCATTGTAAGCTTGGATTCATTATTAATGAAAAGTTGATCTGAAGGGAATAATTTTTTTTGTGTTGCATGAGATTTGGTTTCTATTTTTATTGCTTCCATTGTTTTATTTCCAACCAATATATTTTATTCTCTGTGTTGTAATTTGATTATAAGAAATGAAATGCACAAGGTAGTAAAGTATTTAGGTGATGGGAATAAATATTTCAACATGGTATCAAAGCTTGCACTCTAAGAAAGAGATAAATTTCAGGTTACCAAGTACTTTATAACAACAAATCTATTAGATATGATTTACAGTAATCAACATTTAAAGGACCAAACACAAATCCATATCAGTTTGCAACATATCTGTCATATATGCAAGGATATATTGATAAATATATAAACCAACAATTAATTTCTTGTGAGTGTTTTAAGGAATAAGCATACGAAAATTGTTTTTATTCAGATCTAGTAATGGTATCAGCTAATCTTAGGTTTTAAGACTAGTTGGATGGAGAATCTAACTTCCTTTCTTGGAAGGAATGGTTAACCTTGATTTTTAAGGAACGTGACCTTTGGGATATTGTAGAGACAGGTGTTCCTACACCAATATATGTTGCAGATAATTCCACTCTTGAGAAGAAGGACATTAAAGCCAAAAGAATGATCTCAGATGCCATGAGGGATCATTTCATCCTGCGCATGGAAGAGAAGCATTCAACCAAAGAAATGTTCAAGGCTCTAGTGGATTTTTTCCAAAGTGATAACTTAAACAAGAAGATGATCTTGAGAAACAAGTTCATATCCATCCAGATGTCAAGATATGACAATTTCATCAACCACTTCATGAGGATCACCCAGAACTACTTTGTGAGGATCACCTAGAGACATGATCATATTGAAGCTATTGGGGAGAAAGTGGATAATGTAGAAATCATAAATTTGGCATTGAATGGTTTTAGCAATTCATTGGAACCATTTTTCAAGGGATTTTTCACTTGAGAGAAACTTCCAAATTGGTAGAGGCTTTGGGATGATTGCATCCAGGAAGAGACTCGAGAGAAGTTTAAAGTCATAATATGGAGAGGAGAACATGGCTCTGGTCATTCAATCCAAGAAGAAAAAAGTAAAAGGTTCCAAGGGTAACAATGAGGGGGAAACCTCACAACCGATGAATAAGGACTTGAGTAAAATCAAGTGCTTTGCATGCCACAAGACTGGTCATTATGAATCACAGTGTCTCAAGAAGAAGAAGGGGAAAGGGAAGACGCGGAAATAAAAAACAATAGAGACATAGCTGGATGATTTTTCCACAAAGTTTGAGAAGGACTTCTCACTGATCTCATTCCTCTCTACCAACACCAACTCAAGGAGTGATTGGTACTTATATAGTGGTGATTCTCGTCATATGACAGAATAATGATAGTTATTCAACAGTCTAACGAAGAAGGACTTAGGGACCCATGTGGAGCTTAGTGGCAATGCCAAGTATGCAATGAAGGGAGATGGAACTATCGTGTTTCAACTTGAGTCGGGAGGTTTATTTGAGGCCCAATATGTGCTTTATATACCAAAATTGAAGAATAATTTTCCCTCAGTCTCAGTTACAAAGGACATGGGTTTTTCCCTCATGTTCAAGAAAGGGTAAGTACTCATATGTCTAGAGGGAGCTATCCATGGCATAGAAGTGAGCATTGGGGTTAGAGAGGGAAAGTTATACAGGTTGCATGGCAAGCCTATTCTTTGGTCGAAGGGGATCTTGGATCTTATAAATTCATATGTGAATGGACCAATGTCAGTGGAATAAGACAAAGCATAGAAGGATTATAATGGATAATAGATTTAAAATACTTCCAGTTTAGGGAGTCAACCTTCAGGTGGGAAGGAGGATTTATCCCCTTCCACATTTTTCAAAAGACCCAGTCGGTTTGAAATGACATTGAGGGATACGTAGGAGAAATTTGAGGCTACTAGGAGCATATTCAGGGAGAGAAGACCTCCAAATAAGTTTATAAAATTCATTACACTAATGAGTAACATCATTGAAGAGGAAACAAACCAACAGGTGCAATAGGATGCCTTTGTACAGGATGATGTCTGTGACCTTGTGCCAAGATAGAAGAGAAAACTAGTTCCAGGTGGATCTTCAAGAAGTAACTTCCTAGATAAGAGGGAGTGTTGACGTCTGTAGCATCGGAAAGGTACTTCCACATTGGTTTGTGTCTAACATGTGGAATTCATCATTAATACATCTTAGAAATTTGGAAATTCACTTTAATTAAAGGCATTATTAAAGTGAATGTCTTTTATAATTAATTGATTTTAATTTAATGAAATGGTAAAGTTATTAGCATTAGTGAATTAAATTAATCGTATCCATTGATCGCAAGTGTGGTGAGATCTAATCTCAACCATTGATCACTTTGGAGATTAGGGTTAGGGTATTGTTGATAAAAAAATTGGTCACCTAATTTTCCTACTCTTTGGATTATAAAAACATTGATATTAGAAGAAGAAAAATTCAAACGATTATAAGTTCATGGTATAACCCTTAGTCTCAGCTTCATCATGCATTTTGAAGAATCAAAATATAACTCTATATGCCCAAGATATTCAAAACAAATTCCAGAAGTTTGACGGAGAGATTGCAAGAAGAACTTTGGAGAATGAAAATTTTTATAAGTGTTTTTCCTCTCTTCTACTCTCCTCCCCTTCCATGTGAAACACTTAGTCTTTTTCATCTTACATTTCCTGTGCATTTCCCTCTCATTTCTCCTATATTTCCTTTCTCTCCTTACCTCATACTTAGTCGTTTTAACACTTTCCATCTCCCCTCCATATCCATACTTAGTCATTTTCTCATTACTCTCCTATTCCCTTCATTTTCCATACTTAGTCATTTTTCTCATTAATCCAATATTCCCTTCATTTTCTCATTACTCCCCTATTCCCTTCATTTCTCATACTTAGTCACATGGAAGGTGACTGGGTGATGATTGGACATGACATGTTAAACATCTATAGGTTGATTGGGTGATGATTGGAAAATGACTGGGGAGCCAAAATATTACTGAGATATGTATTTTTCTAAGGCACAATGATTGGACAACAAAAATATTACCAAGATATCTATTTTTCTAAGGCATTAAGAGCTAAGCTAAGGCACGACTTCCATAAGCTCTTTTACTTCACATGAATAATAAGGAAGGACTTTGCATTATAAACACCAATGTTTCAACCACCACAATGCATGTGGGATTGGTATTTGTTTTAAAAGGGAAAATTCAAATGGAAGGCCAAGATTGACCCACAAAATTGATGAACGGTAGTTGAGTCTTCGACTTCCCAAGACGATATCTTGAGATACCGACCTCCATTTTCAGAAAAATATACCTCGTTGGAAAGATAATTAGATGAGGACGATGATGAAATAGGTTTTAATGGTTGAAATTAGTCATAATTCTTCTAAAAAAATAAAATAAAAGTCAACTATGTTTTCATGTTTTGTTGATAAATCTGCTTGATGCCTTTATGGAGCTTTAACTTGAGATCCAAGACTCTGAATGTCACTCATGAGGAATTGTTGGAAAGATAATATGATGAATATTTCATATAGAATGATTTACATGGCTGAAAAATCAAGTATCATACTTAAAAAATAAAAACAAAATCTACTATAAAAAAAGACACTAAATTTTAAAGTTAAAAAATAAAATATTGTTAAGTGATTTTTATTAAAGATGAAATGGGCCCATTTCAAGACATGAATTTTAATGACATAGAGTCATTAATGAGAGTTAAATTAATCAATAATTAAATTGGTTACTTCATAGAAGCATGCAGAAGTTCCAATAAAGAGGAAAACAGTAACTACATCAAGAAGTTAGAAGAGAAGATTTTAAAAAGGAAAGAGAGGGCTCCATCAAAAGGTTAGAAGGTTGCATTATCAGATTAGAAGATCATAATACAAGTGTCCAAGATTAACATGCATCCAAGCTTCTGATCAACAAACAAATATTTCTATTTTATCTATGCTTCTTCTTCTTATACACCACTTTCTAAAGGCTTTTTGTTTGTATTTCTAAATGAACATAAGGTTGAGTTCTTGAGTGTCTTTCTTGTATTCTTCTAAAACTTGTTCTATATAATTTCATGAATTATTTATAGTCATATATGTGACTGTCAAATGTAATCCAATATTGTCTATTCAATTCATTGAGATTTAGTCGTTGTGTTTGACAAACTTCATTTCTGAAAACTTAGTCGATTGGTTTGCTAAGATGTTTTGTATTGTTGAATATCTTTATGAAACTCCACAAAGAACTACTTCAGGGTTTTACTTTAATGATTTATCAGATCTTGGGATCTCTGAGCATCATATTTTTGAATTATTCCCATCAAATTCTTTCCATATATGAATGCAGAGCTCATTTAAATTTCTTTGAATGATCAAAACTATTTCCTCCTTGTTGAGGAAAAGGTATGGAATACCTTACTCAATCATTTTCATATATTTCCTGGCTAGGAAAAGATAGTTGGGAATGTCACCTAGGGTTTATAGCCTCAAAACTTTCACTCAATCCACAAGTATCAATTACAAAGGATCAAGGATGATTTTATGATTTATATTTGTAACATTGTAAAAATAAAACTTTAAACAAAGCAAGGTGAATGTATGCAGATTTTACATTGAAGGAAAGATGGAGACAAAAGAAAAAGGAAGAAACAAGTCATGAAAACACATGTATCATACATAACAATAATCTCATTGTATTTCATTTTGAGATACAAAATTGTATTTATGTTTTACAAACCTCTGCATGGGTATGGACCAAAGTCATATTTAGGAGTCTTTGATGGGAACCATACAAAAAGAACCTGACAGTGAAATAAAACTGAAACTAATGATCTTGATCAAATTTCCACAAAATGTTCCCACTTGAATCTATAGATATTCTTTATCATCTATGAAAATTGTTTCATAAAAAAACAAGAGTACACAGACTATCAAGGATAAATCAAATACCTTTAAAACAAGTTGTTGAAAGGTATGATTCAGTTTTTGAATCTTGTTGCCTTCAATAAGAGACAAATGTCATCAAGAGGATCAGGCTTTCAAGTAAACTCAGAAATGAATGAAAACTAAAGCTACCTCACTAACTAGAGATAAAACCTTAGTATTGTAGTTCTCCTTCTATTCTCCTTTTTATCTTTCTCTCATTGAACCTTTATTATTTCTCAATAAGTTGAGGTAGTTCAACTACTTTCTTTAGTTAAGTCAAATTAACTTAAATAATTAGTTTGGGAAGAAATAATTAATAATAATATACAAATAAGGGTCTAATTAATAATAACTAAATAGGTGGGACCCCTTGTGACTCCCATCATTCTCTTTACCCGTCATCAAATATAAAATACAAAATTAATCATTTGGATCATATAACACCCTTGTAGCTCCCATGGATATCATTTAAGTCGAATATTTAAACATCAACAAAATTTAAGACCATATCCCAAAAAATTATATGTCCATCTTATCCACAAAAATATCCAAAATAAAGCTTCTTGTCCAAAATATGTTGAAAATCATTAAACAATGTCTTCATCACTGAATACCATAAAAAAAAAAAAATTAAAATCCATATTTGTCGTTGTGTGATGCATATTTCCTCTTCTCACTGTTGTCTCCTCTTGACTTTTCTGGGGTAGCCCTTGGTTGGTTAGACCCTCGGGGATATATATAAATTATCACACGGGAGACGTGATATTTTAGGTGGAGACGTGAAGACACGGATTTAGAAGATTATGTGGATTGATTGGAGGGGAAGTTCGTTGATTTTCCTTTGTCTTGCACAAGTTGTGGGATATCAGTTTTTGATCTTTTGCTGGCGTGCAAGAACTGTACTGGGGAAAAAACATGAGAAATTTGAGCATTGGGATTAAATAGTGGTGGTAAAGGAAATGACACAATGGGACAACCATGGTGGTGAGAGACAGGGTGGTGGAAACTTTCTTTCCAACCGTCATTAGCAGGGACTTCGGGTTGCATTGACACATGTGGAGGAACATGAATGCCGGGAAAATTCTTTGGAGGTTGAAAAGGGGCTCTGTTCAGGTAGGGGATGCAATATACCATGGCCAACCAAATTGATAAACCCATCTTGAAACAGTAGGTTTAACTCTTGTGGATCAACATCGAAGTGAATACAAAATTGAGGCCTTATATAACCTCGTTGTTGGTTACCTTTGCCTCTATTATTTCGGCCATTACTGCCTCTTCTAAAAAAATTCATCCTGTAGAAATATTTAATTAGTCATGGAAATTTCTTAATAACCCATACATGAAACTCCACTTAAAAAAATCAAGATTTGGCTCTAGTATTTACTACATGACACATGCAATCCATCCATAAAAATGTCATTTATCAATTTCCACACAAACAGATAAATGATAGGCTCATTGGGAGTATGGAGAGCTTGTATTTAGCGTAAAGTGATATCATGGAGGGGGAAATATTTACAAATATTCTTCAAGAAAAAAAAAAAAAAAAAACATCAATTGTGTATCTAAACATATCTCAGAATACCAATCGTCAATTACTTCCACTTCAACTTTTCTTCATTTCCATACAAATATTTCTTAAAATGAATATCACAGAACAGGGAGTGAACAAGTGCAATCGGGATAATGAGGGGAGTGTATTTTGCAGAAAATGGTATAATGGAAGGGATTCCCATGGATATTGTTCTAATACATCAAATAATTCCATCTTCAATGTCAATTTAAATTCAAAACCCTTTACTGCTTCAAAATTGAAAGTCAACACTCTGTTTCCAAAAATCCATAACTGGAGTTTCACTTCAAGGTTGCTCATTTTCATTTAGAAATTGCATATCACAGTAATCATTTCATAATTCATTGCCCAATAAAGATTCAACAATAATAATTCAACTTGCACACAATAGATTTGAGGAGACAATGCATCACAACAATCACAACCAACAGTCAAGGAATGGATAGACTGTGGTCCACGATATTAGCACCAGTACATTTTAAATCACTGCAGGGTTCCACAAAGTTGCCACAAATGGGATCCCTGTGTATAATCCAATTCCAAACTAAACTTCAAATAAAAATTCTTCCAAAATTCCCTTTCATTCTGGTTCACAAAATTCATTCAATACGTACATATTTAATCCACAAAGGTATTATTTTCTCATAGAAATTGAACACCTCAAGCCCACTAACATAGTAGGTCTTAAACAATGTTTTTGAAATATTGTCATCACCTCAAAATTGCCACATGACAGACTGTATAAAAAAATATAAGTGGGCTTAGCATTATTTCTAACATCGCATAGTAAACAATCAACAAAACCTATGACTAAAAGAGCATGAACAATGGCTTTATTAAATGTTGCTTTGGCCACGCTTGTACAGTTAGTCAAATACAGGGTTCGATAAACCAATCAACAACAATGATGAGTTATAGGAGGATGCATAGAACAATAGTTTGAGGGTTTGGCCAAAGGAATGTCTTCAATAGTCTTGTTACCACCATTTGTTTCATCAACAACCTTAGTCACAGAGTTTATACAAGGGAACACGCATGATAGCCATATAATTAGATGGCAGGCCTGTAGAATCTAAGGATAACCCAAAGACCGTGAGAAGTGGTACCATTTTTTTTATCAGATAGATATGAACCAAGAAACAAAACCAAAGACAAGGCATGCCCAAAACTCCCACACAATATTTTATCCACAGGTAAAGCAACAGAGCAACAACAACTTTATCAACAACAAGAGACACCCACATTTTTTATGCGAATAGTTCAAATACAAATGCCACAGAGACCAAAACTTCGCTAATGATCCATACACAATCAATATTTCTACATATCATAACTTTGGAAATGCAAATACAACGAGAAAAATCAAGAGCCAACTGTTGACTTAATTAAAGAGAAGAGTCAAATATTCATGGATGCAACAAGAAACCCCATACCTATGTGCAAAAATTTCCAATGAGAGTTGACCCAGTTTGTATGCCTCTTCCACAACCGAGCAAAGCGAAGTAACAACAACCAAAAAAAAGACCAAATGAAAAATGTCTAGGGTGGCAAGCTCGAGGTAGGTTAGAGTGACGTCCATTTATTGCACATTGTGTCTACCACTTACATGTTCATCCAAATCTAGTACGAGCAAGCTAACCATAAAATGCAAAACCCATTAACAATTAATTGCAAGCTTGATACACCACCATTTTCCTAAGTTTCAAAATTAACAAATGTGCCAACCTTTGTTTTAAAACTCGAATGTGACATATATCAAAACCTTGCTAGGGATACTAAGTCATAAGCTTTAGACCTCCAATTCAAACCATGCACACAATCCTTGTAGCATGGAATTAAGGTAATCACCGAACCATATATTGCATACAAATTGAAACATGGACTTTATATATTTTATTAAACTAGATGCAACATAAATATACTTGTGAGGGTTATATAAAGACAACATCATTTCTCTTTTGATCACATCACCCATAACATAATTTGATCAATTATTTTGACAACGAATTAAAAGAAAATAAATTGTAGAAATCATGTTGCAACCAAGTCATAATCACATTAAACATAAGTGTCGTCTCTTCATCATAGTCACACAAGTCACACAAGGGGTCCCACCTATTAGTATATTATTAAATATAATTAAATAATAAGGCTTTTCAACCATTTGTATGTAGGTACCCTATGTTGCGCTTTTGGGTGTCAAAAAAATGGAGACTCCACAGGGAAATCTATTTCCAACAGATCAAGAACTCAGAACATCCAGTATCATATATCAGTGAACATATATCAAAGAATTATTGACCAGAATGATTATGCAACAGGGGGGGGAAGATGATTTAAGGGAAATAATGAGATGAGATTTTGGGAATAACTCATGAAAAGTGGTACGTATGAGGGGGTTTGGTCCTGTATCCATAACATTCGACTAGTCACAGTAAAAATTGTTTCTTCGAGTTAAGGAGAAATTTTATGATATGCTCTTTTGAATCTCAGGATGGAGGGAAGAAAGGGATAGCTGAAAATAGGGAAGAAGACCAAATAATATATCTAACAGCAGTACTGAAAGAAAAAAGCATTTTCAACGATGTCTAAAAGGAGGACATCATGACAACTATGTAAAATTTATCGTTATTTATCAACAATACTTACAGAATGGCATTGTTGTTGAAAAACTGATCCAAATTTTATATCTGATAAACATAAGTAGAAAATGAAACAACAGAAAATGAAAATTAAATTGGACAAAGTGAAATAAAACAGTAAAACAAAATATATATATATACAATAGTGATTTCCACATGGATTTTATCAATCAAGCTAGTTCCACATAATTTTTCAAGTGGGAACCATTGGTACTATAAGAAAACAATCTCTCTTCCAAATCATTTAAAAGTTAAGAGTTTGTGCCTAGGAAAAAAGCGATTTTGAAAGGACCTAGCCATAATTTCTAAAACTTTGAATGTCTTCCTATGTCAACATGGGTTGATTCTCAAAGTAATACTTTCTCACCTACCTTAAATTTGACAGTTTTTGCGTGTTTTTTAAATATTTCTTTACAGTTTGTTGTCTTCTCTTTATGTTTTCTAAGGAAAAAAATATTTGTTCTTCTAAGGCTAATAGGGAATTTATTCTTTGAGGAACACTGGAAGAATTTTATTCTTCAATTTGTAGCATCAACCATAGAGAATAAGTTCCATCTAAGTAGGAATAATGGCTTCTTGACCATAAACAAGTTGAAAGGGGCTGATACCTATGATTAACTTGGTAGTAGTGCAATCTTCCCAAAGGGTGTAAGTGAGGAGGTTGTGCCCTTGATGAGGCTTATCTTCGATGAGCCTATTTATGATCCTAACCAGATTTTTGTTAGTATACTCAAATTTCCCATTTCCTTAAGGGTAATAAGATGATGAGGTGAAATGTTTGACCCCCAACTTAGCTAGAAATTGAGTCAATTTTGAGGAAATGAAAGTGGGACCATTGTCTGTAATAATCTCTAAAGGAATGCCAAATATGGAGAATATATTAGTTTACAGGAAATAAATTGCTTGTTCATCATGTGAGTGTCTAAGAGGGACAACATTAGTCCACTTGGTGAAATAATCAGTGGATGTCAAGATGAAAATATTTCCTTCGGAAGACGGAGGATTAATAGGACCAATAAAGTCTAGGCCCCATTTAGAAAAAAGGAAAATTCGGGAGGACATGTTGTAAAGACATGGCATAAAGACGCTCTTTCCCAGTGAATTTTTGGCACTTGTAACAAGATATTGCGAGTTTATAAGAATCTTGAAAAATTGAGGGCCAATAATAACCATTTATGATGATTTTAAAAGAAGTGGCTTTAGTAGAAAAGGGACCACCAACATGAATAACTGAATCTAAAGATCCATGAGTTTCATGTAACAATTTGTGTGCTTCCTGATCATTCACACATCAAAGTAATATACCATCAGCAGACCTTCTGAACAAAAAGTCTTGAAAGGGTTTGATTCTCAATATTTTCATACCATGGGTGTTCAACAATAGAAAGGGTTTGATTCTCAATATAAAATAGTGTTGAAAGAGGATTATCCCGATTGTCATTTTCTTCACTTTCTTCAGCATGTTGAGCTAAGTGAAGGGATAAGTATCATCCCTTAATTGTTTTCGAAGTCATAATGGTTAAATCATGCTCCTGGATTTTGGCAAGCCAATGTGAAAGATTCCATGAAAGATGAGTTTGTGAAAGAAGAAACTTGACAGTAGGCAAAGGGACTTTTACTTGCGTATGTTTTCCTAGAATAAAGTGGAAAAATTTATCTATAGCTTTAGCAAGATAAAAGGAATGTTTATCAATATAAGAGTACTTGAATTCATCGTCAGATAAACTTTGCCTCATGTAAGATACTTTTTTTTTGTTACTTTGATCATCACATTGTAAAGAACAACAGAAATTGCTTCCTCGGTGGCATTAGTGTATATGATAAACTCTTTCTCAAAGTTTGGTCTCACCAGAACCGGTGCAAAACTGATTTCCTTCTTAATCCTAATGAAAATTTGTTTACATCATCTATCCAAGAAAAAGAGCAATCCTAATTTAAAATATTATGTATTGGTTTAACCATTAAAGAAAAATCAGGAACAAACCTGCGGAAAAAGTTGATAATGCCCATAAAGGCTTTAAACTCCTTTTTGGAAGTGAGGGTAGGAAGGTTCAGAATAGAAATAATCTTTTCAAGATCTATTCTTATTCCTGAATCAGAGACGATATGCCCAAGGATATTTCCCTTGGTGACGTCAAAAATAAATTTAGAAGGATTCAAAGAAATGATGAATTTGTTGCATCGCATGAGAACTTTTTTGAGATGACCAAAGTGATCCAATCAATTCTTTGATTAGACAGTCAAATCATCAAGATAAACCTAGATAATTGTATCGTTCAGATTGTCAAAATCTATTTGCATAGATATTTGGAAAGTGGCACATGCATTAGACAAGAAAAAAGGCATGCATTCATAAGAAAATGTGCCCCAATGTGTAGTAAAGGTGGTTTTGTATCTATCAATCCGTTTTACCTTGATTTGATTATATCCAAAAAAAACATGAAGTAAAGATATCATTTGTGACCCTGCAACCTGTTGCAAAATAATTTCCATATTAGGGAGAGGAAAATGATCTTCAACACTTTCTCTATTTAATGCACAAAAATCAATGCATAATTGAATATGACCAGTTGCTTTCCTAACAGGAACCAAAATTCAAACCCACTTAGAATACTTAATTGGAAAGATTATACTAACTTTTAAAAAAAATTCCAACTCGTTTCTACTAGTAGCTTCAAGCACAGCGTTAATGGGTATTTGTTTTTACCTAAATGGTTTAATTGGTTTTATCCCTTCCTTGATAGGAATGGCATGACATATGAGAGAAGGATCAAAATGGCGAAGATTCTCATATGACCATGCAAAAACATCTTGAAATTCATGTAGTAGTTCTATGAGTTTTTCCTTTTCTTCATCGGAACATTGGGAACCTAGCTTAACCATATTTGGAGATTCGTATGTCCCAAGTTTCAAGAAAATGGTATCACCCACTTTCCTTTTTGACTCCTCTTCCTTTTGTATCTCTTTGTTTCCTACATCACTCGACGAAAATGAACTCTCGAGAGGAGTCAAGTGTTTTGGAAAAAAAAATCTTCCATAGATATGATTTTCTTGGGATTAAATGGTTCATTTTGTATGAAAGCACAGATACCTTCATCATCTGGGAAAACCTACCATGATTCTACATTATCAAGAATGTGAGGACAATATAAAGATTGAAATGTACAATCAGGCCTTTGAGGTAGAAGTTGTTGAGTAGGAGATGTCGCAAATAAAACTAACCTATCAACCATTGAATTAAGTTCCCTCTTAACATGAGTGATGTTAAAAGATAACATGTTCAATATAAACATCCAAACAACTTGGGTATAGCATTTCATCAACTTATTGTTAGGAGAATAGATTTTACGCACAAGGTTCACAACAAGTTCATAATCACCAAAAACTATAAGGTAGTCGTTGTTAGAAAAATAGGATCACGGTGCAATAAAATAAAATAAATGTGTAAATAAAACACAAAAGATACACAATACAATAGAGACACAAATATACGTGGTTGACCCAATTTGGGATACATCCACCAAAGAAATTGGCAGGTCCTTCCTTTATTATTATCCAGCAAATGAAGGGATACAACCTACAACACACTCATTGTAACTTCCTCTTCTTTCTCTCACAATCTCCTCTCTCAAAATACAATATTTGCAATGATCCATAGCCGCAATAAATTTCTCTCATAAAAGAGGGTTGGATTCTAGGGAAAAAAACCCCCAACATAACTTCTACCATTAGATCTATGACCTTATAATGAATGGTCCATATTTATAATGAAATTAAAATATACATTTACAAGGAAATTTTTCCTTCGGGGGCACACTTGCCCCCGGGCCCCGCAAGGGGCTTAACCCCCCCTGAGACTACTAAGGAGCTTAGCCCCTCCTCCCCGTGTGGAGGGAGTGTATACACATCCTTCTAGGTGTAAATTCTTCATAGAGGGTATAAAACGGTGAAAACTTAAAATTCTTCATGGGGTATAAAAACGGCTGAAAACAAAGACCTCTGAATCAGGAAGATAATCAGGCTCCACAACCAACATCCACAATCGAGGTTATAATCATTTTTTATGCCTAGCAGTAGGCTTCAAACTTAGTGACATTTTTCGTGCAAGCAAAATCTAACCTATAAGAAAAAATGTGAATTTTACCTATAGGTGAGTATAAGATAATGTCATCTTTGTTACCTTAATTTGAACATGATCCATCTAAATGCATGTACTACATACCATATTCCAAATCAATTTGTTCCCGAGTAGTGTCAACCTCATCAACAAAGACAGAGTACACCCCTAATTCTTCCTCCATATAGTTTACATTTGGTTGAGGAATGCTCTCTATGTATGGTGAAATTCTTCCTTCTCTTAGGACTATAATATTCTTTCCATTTCGGGGAACGGATAAGTGTGTTCCATCAAGTGAATATATATCCACTCTTTATGTCTTTCCTTTCTCTTCCTAAGATAATAGAATAGTTTCTTATTGGCATGTCAATTACTTGGATGTTGAGGGTTGTCCTTATTTTGGGATGTGCACACAAAAATAAAGTTATGTCTTTGATTTCACCTATAGTTGACTACTGCAAACTATTATAGGAGATAATGGTTCTAGAATTTTCATTAGTACATGATAATCCTAACTCTTCCATGATGATTTTTGACATTACGCTTGGACCCGAGCCTCCATCGATTAGGAAACAATGGGTTATCTTATCCATAATTTTTACAAAAATAAAAAATCCAGGGTTCTTTACAGGGTGTCTAACATTATTTACACCTATTTTATCTACAG
This sequence comes from Picea sitchensis, assembly GCA_010110895.2. Taxonomy (NCBI): domain Eukaryota; kingdom Viridiplantae; phylum Streptophyta; class Pinopsida; order Pinales; family Pinaceae; genus Picea; species Picea sitchensis. The sequence goes on along the minus strand of SNQJ01S0030485.1, from coordinate 100,252 downwards.
TGGGATCCTCTTATTTTGCCTCTTCAAAAAGATTGGCTATCGTGGAATCTTTTCCTTCCATAAAATTCTTGAGATGATTTTGTTGTTCAGTGAAGGAAAACATATCCAAAAGAGTAGCATTGGCCTTGATATTAGCCAATTGGTTAAGTATGTTATACTTGGAAGAGGGAAGAGGGGAAGGAACTCCTTGACTTTCATGAATTTTGACAGTTTGTACATTAGTACCTTGTGAATATGAGGCGAGGGTGGAAGAAGTACGAGGAGGATCATATTTCCCTTTAGGGGCATAATATTTGTTCCTAGAATTTATTATCATAACATCTTCCTGTTATGCCCAATCTAGAACAACGATAGTGGTTTCAATATTCTTGCCAAAGATTTTGTCTCTAGCATTCTTCTTAACCTCACAAGTGATTTCTTCATGTTTTTCTTTGCATAAGTTATACCAACTGTGAGACATAATGGCTTTGGGCTGAAAAGTGTTCTCATTTTTATTCCTAAAAGGTGTTGAGGAAGAATAATATTCCCGAGGGGTAAGTTAGGGAACATTCCTGTTTCGTTCATAGGCTATCTTCTGATTCTTCATATCTTGCACAAGTTGTAGGAGAGAAGACATGTTTGTTTTCTTGACTGAGTCTCCTTTAGGGATACCTGTTCTTTCAAGTTTCTCTTCATACTCCAAGAAAGTGTGGAGAGCAGAGCCAAGATTTTCAATATCCTTTTCTTCGAGCCTATGAGGATAAGGAGAGGGAACTACATTATAATAATGCATGAAAGAAGATTGATTTTGGGGGAGGATTAGTTCAGGAATTTGATTGTACAATTTGGTGAAATGAAGGTTAAAGGACTTAATAGTCTCACCATCTTTGTAAGATATATTGTTATATTCCCTTAACTGTTCAGTGGGGTTCTTGGATTGTCCATAAGTGGACTTGAACCAATAAACCAACTCTTCCCAAGTGGAAATGATTTTTGGAGGGAGATCAAAAAATGCATATGTCGCTTTTCCTTTAAGGGAGTTGACAAATAAGTGCATGCATGTATCGTTATCATTATCCCCAATATTATGACAAGCATTAGAAAATTACACTAGGTGTTTGTTTGTAGAAACAATATTATTCCCTGAGAACTTAGGAAGATGCTCTTTAAACTTGGATAATGGATCAGTAGCAGGTGTTAGATTCAAGGGAGAATATACATGCCATCTTCCTCAAACTGAAAAAACCCATGTTTCTTTATAAATTTAACAGGGTTGGTAGCAGATTGGATAGGAACTTGGTGACTATATAGACTACTAATTACCGATGAGGTCAAAGTTTGGGATGATGAAGCACCTCCATTACCACTAGCACCACCCGCAGATGTCATTTTGAAAGTGATGGGTAAGGGTGAAAAATATGAGATGGCAGAATCAGACAAAATCCTCCTTAGAGTGATTTCTTGGGTCAACAAAATGGCTTTCCTCCTTCCTATTTCAATGATAGGAGTAGCTTCAGGGAACAATCCTCTTATTCTTCTATAAATGTGAGGATTTGAGGACATGAAAAAGAATACCAAAGATTTAGGAAAAGGGAGGTTATTGTTGATTTCTAGGTTTCCTTTGCCTAGCTTCCCAACGTTCACAGATACTTATATCTTGTTCAACTACTTCCCAAGAGAATTTAATCTCAGCCCAGGTACTAGTAATTTCTAGAATAGTATTGAATAAGGTCAAGGAAATGCTAGTCTGGTCTGTAAGACCGTGTTAAATATTGGGTTGCCTTGTATAAGGTATTGTCATGCGAAAACTCAATCAAAGAGTATTCAAAAAAATAAAACAGAAAGATTCAAAGATAATCATGAATACAATCAACCAGAGAAATATGGAAGATCTTCCCAGTATGTTCACCAAATAAATGTTGAGGAAAAGGTATGGAATACCAAGTACTCAATCATTTCCATATATTTCTTGGCTAGGAAAAGATAGTTGGGAATGTCACCTGGGGTTTATAGCCTCAAAATTTTCACTCAATCCAGAAGTATCAATTACAAAGGATCAAGGATGATTTTATGATTTATATTTGTAACAATGTAAAAATAAAACTTTAAACAAATAAAGCTAAATGTATACACATTTTACATTGAAGTAAATATGGATACAAAATAAAAAGGAAGAACCAAGTCGTGAAAACACATGTATGAGATAGAAAAATAAACTAATTTTATTTCATTATGAGATACAAAATTGTATTTCTCTTTTACAAACCCCTGCGAGGGTATGGACCAAATTCATATTTAGGAGTCTCTCATGGGAACCATACAAAAAGACCCTGACAGTGAAATAAAACTAAAACTAATGATCCAGATCATCTTGCCACAAAATGTTGCCACTTGACTCTGCAAGATATTCTTTATCAACTATGAAAATTGATTCATAAACAAGCAAGAGTATGCAGACTATTAAGGATAAATCAAACACCTTTAAAACAATTTTTTGAAAGGCATGATTCGGTTTTTGAATCATGCTTCCTTCAATAAGACCATGTTGTCATCAAGAGGATTAGGCTTTCAAGTAAACTCAGAAATGAATGAAAACTAGATTTATCTCACTAACTACAGAGAAAACCTTAGTGTTGTAGTTTTCCTTCTATTATCATTTGTCTCTTTCTCTCATTGAACCTTTATTCTTACTCAATAAGTTGAGGTAGTTCAACTACTTTATTTAGTTAATTCAAATTAATTTAACTAATTATTTTGGGAAGAAATAATTAATAATGATATATAAATAAGGGTCTAATTAATAATAACTAAATAGGTGGGACCCCTTGTGACTCCCATCATTCTCTTTTCCCATCATCAAATACAAAATAAAAAAAATTAATCATTTGGATCATATAACACCCTTGTAGCTCCCATGGATATTGTTAGAGCTAGAAATTGCCCCTAGACTGTTATAGAGTCAAGCCTAGCACATCTTCAGTTATTGCAATGATTTTCTAAATAAGGATGTGTTTTGGGTTATGAAAGAAGGTGGATCAGGTAGATGGAAAGAGAAAGAATAAGAGAAACAAGCTAAATGTGGATCAGTAAAAACACCATTGGGCATGGAGTCAAGTAAACACCATGTTGATCGGAGGAAATCAAATTGTATATCATATCAGATGTTTATATGTAAATGGGTAGAAGGATAGGGAATAAATGAAAAGTAGAACACCTCATCAAACTAAGATTTTCTTTGTCAAATGGATGCAACGGTACTTGAAACAAAACACATGGATGATATGTAGTCACTGAAAAATATTTACTGCTAGGGAATCTATCATCCATGAGTAGCCATTGATTATCAATGTCTATAATTCTTTCAAGTAAGACAAAAAATAGAATATAAAACAAGGAAGATGAAAAAAACAGTGTTTAGACCAGAAAATCACAATCTGATAAAACAAATGGCATATATCCCCAATGTTAGAAGCGATTACAGAAATACAATTCCTTCACGCTTACAATAACTCATACTAGATGTTATTTCATCAATATCTTCTCAATCCTTACCCTCACGGGCCTCCATCTCAGGTTCATTACAGAATGTTGTTTTAAATAACAAGATACAATCAACATGTCCTTCCTATCTGCTAGGAAATAATCATAACAATCCACCAAGAATAAAAACAATCTATGATTTGTATGTAAGAAATCTGGGATAGCTAAGTCAAATGCCTTTCTCTCTACGTCCTTAAAATCTGGAGATGTGGAACTAATTGATTTACTGCTGAAAATATGGAAATGATATCTCTGATTTCCATCTGCCCTACCACCTATGTATTTGTTGTCCCTTTTGCAATCTAGATTTGACTGTCTGCCACATATTTTTGACTGCTAATCTTTTAAGGTCGAATTCCCTTTTAAGGTTTCCTTTTAAACTGGATCTACCTGCTACGTATCTCATTCTCATATTTAAACTATTAATCTTCAGAGTCTGGTTTATCCTGTGGCTGAAATGGAGGAGTTGGAATGGATGCCATAGAACTTCTTCAAGGGATTATCAGACATCGAATTGGAAGTTAGTGGAGTGTTGGATTGTACAATAGCATTGTAGTTTGGAAAACTAAAATTGCTCATAGAAATGGAAGATGGTATTGCACAAGGAACACCTAGGGGTTTCAATCTATTACCCTAATGGATATTTCTTGGCCCTCTAGGCATAGGCTTCGGTCCAAGAACACGATTTCCAGTTGATCTCCTGTGTAAAGTGGAAGAATATGGTGCACAGATAACTTTTTTCGAATTAAAAAATCCTAGTTTTGGTGAGGGAATTCTCAAGCCTAAGGGATTTTCAACAAAAGTTACAGGCAAAGTATTGCTAGAATTACTCGGAGGATCCTTGTCACAAAAAATCATATTATTACCAGAAATGCTTATAGAATCGTCTTTTCTAGGTAAGTGCACTGCCATTGTGTTTCAAAATTCTTGGTTCTTATTGCCACATTGAAAAACGGTTGAATCTACAGATGTGCCTGCCCCTGTGGTGGGTGCAAACTGGTCCTGATATGTGTGAGTCAGAAATATTGAATTGTTTCTTGTCGAGGTAGAAGAAACCATTAGAGAATGAAATATAGGCATCTGATGGAAAAACTGTACACAAGATGTACCAAGAAGGTTCCCATTTCTTTCAGAGTCTGTTGTCCCAAGCACAACTTCCTTTGGCATTTCAAATAGAGCCTTCGTTTCCTGTCAAATATAGTTGCTCTCTCAACCTCCAATCCCACATATAAATGAAGAGCTTTCTCGATTTGATGACCTCCAACCTTGTATTTTGAGCATAATAGTCGTAATGTAATCTCCTCCATGATAACCTCACTGAGATTCAAAACAAAAATCTGTTCATATTCCAACTGTTTTTGGTTATGGAATTGCTTCACTCTTCTATATTCGAAAATATGAACCAATCTATTTGAAGAACTTCCATAGATATGGTGGGTAGGATGAGGAGGAACAGTTGGTGGTTTTGTTTTAGAATTTTCTACTAGCTTGGATGATGGCAAAACATGGCGAGAAAATTGATGAAGAGGTGAATGTGAATCTGCTTGTATTGGAGGTGGTAGAATAGTTGGGGTAATTGGTGGAGAAGGAGGGCTATCCAAAGGAGAAGGAGGAATATCCAATGGAGAAGGAGAAGATGGTGTTTGTAACACCCTGTTTCCCCCAATTTGTAATTAATCATAAAATAGGAATTTCCATGCTAATGCATGAGGAAAATGTAAATGTATTATTGTTTGAGTTGCCAATAACTGACTGTGGGGGTGAAGCCTTGAAATTACTGGCCATGATATCACTAGAGGAAGAATGTGAAAACTATAAGAGAGGGTTCATGTATCAAATAACCCCAAATCTCCCTTGATAAGGATGAAAATCCTCCTTCGAATCCCAAGGAAAGAAAATCAGTCAATGAAGAAAGGGCCGATGATTTAATCACCAACCACCCCCATGAATGGAAACATGGGTTGTCAGTCCGAAGTACCACAGGGACTTGCATACCTGAGCTTCCTTCTGAAAAAAGGAACTGGATAGGTTGGCAAAACCTTCCCAAGTAAGAGGGACACACACATGGGAAAGGGAGGCACCAGACGAGGGTAGAATCTCAGAAGGGAGAGGTACGAAGCTATCCAACGAATCACAAACAGAAGGTTGCGAGCTTGATGCCGAAGAGCATCTTAGAAACCTCATTAAGGCCAAAACCGAGTGAGAAAGCTCCAAGTTGCAGAAAACAGGACCCGAACAGAAGCTAAAACAGAGAGAGAACCCTCGAGAACTGTGAGAATTCCCTGGTGATATCATGGCTTAGGACGGGGGTGGACAGAGTGCTAAGAATGAATGCCTCTGAGCCCATGGTTGGGTGTAAGGAAGAACACCCCCAGTTAGTTGGTTGGCGGCAACCTATAATAGATAAGTGATTTCCTACCATGTGTAACTTAGTTTTGACTGTGTATGAATTGGTTATATTGTGCATGATTTCAGGAATGTGAATGAATGCTTAATAGATATATTTTATCCCTTCTATTTCTGCTTGGTTATATAATTAGGCAAGTAAGGAATTATATGGGTCAGACATGACTTGTTCTCATAAATTTTGGAGTTCTGTAGCATCTTAAGCTAGACCAATGAACTGTGAGCTCATCGACATTAGGTGTAGTTGCATGTACGATGGTTTACTCACCTAGTCATTTTGAGTCCCTTGGAGGACGGAGTTTGTTAAGATCATGAGAGGTAGTGCCAATATGCACAGGCCCTCTATGATCAAATAGAACCCCAAAAACCCTTGATGAAGGAGTGCAATAGTTGTACTGAAGACTCTTCTAAGAGTCAAGTCTAGCAGACAGAGTGCAAAACTCTCAAGTCTTTCATAGCTGACGAATCTCAGGAAGGATAGCGAGTTTCAAATACTGAAGGAGAGTACCCTTTTCATTTGTTAGATGAACGGATGATATCCTTTCGGGGAATCTAAGGTCTGTCATGACCGTTATATTGGAGGAAGGAACGTAGGCATTAATGCCTCGACCCCTTTCATCCTTCAGAAGTAGCAAAGGAATCGGGACCATAGAACCCAAGATCCATGAGAGTTACCTGGACCGTCCATTTGTATAGGACACATGGTTGTCGGTCGACATTTCGACACCTAGGAAACCCAAGGGCAAGACAGTTTGTCTTCGCAAGTCACAAAATCCCGGTATGTGAAACCCCGACTCAGTGTAAAGTGAATAGGTTTCAGTGTTTCAGCACCCAGGAAACCAAAGAGAAAGAACCCTTGTTTTTGCAAGTCGCGAAATCCCAGTACCCAAAACCTCGATGTACTCTATGGTAGAAAGGATGAATTCCAAAAGGATCTGGACCGCCCATCGGAGGAGATGGGTAGTGAGTGGTCAGATTTCAGGGAAAGCTCTAAAATCCCGTGGACCATTGGATCCAAATCATCGAGAGTCGATGGATCTCATACAAGAACTCAAGTATCGAGTGTCGGGGTTTGAAGAGTCGAAAGACTCGACTCTCTTGCATTTCAAATTCCCGGTTACCGAAATCCCGATATGGCCAGGACCGTCGGATCAGGGGGAGACTCACAGTCATTGATCTCCTCAAAGGTAAGATTTTGGGTTTCGGGGTTTGCAGAGTCGAAAGACTTGACTCGCTTGTATCGCTAAGTCGTGAAATGCGAAAAGGTGCCTAGTTTGTTTGTCTTATGGGCATAACCAACGATCACATGGAGGTGGACAAGGGAAGAGCTAGCTTGCGCTAGGCCCCCGTAGGACTTTGGGGATTCTATCCCTTGAGAAGAGGCGAATCATTAATTATGCCGTAGTGGGTGTGTGAAAAATTGGTATCAGAGCATGGTTACAACACTTGGCCTACTTGGGCTCATATATGAGCTACGTAAAGAGACATTGTTATCTGCATTTTCTCTTTAAGAAGAAGGACTGCAGAATGAAACTGTAAATTGGGAATTTCTTTAACCCCTCTGTTAAAATGGTAACGACTCTTATAGGAGTAGGAATGCACTGATCAATATTACTGATAAGACCTGAGTGTGAATAACAGAGGTGGAATGAATTGTGTTATGAAGCTGCATGAGCCAGACAAGGGACATGAACTGAGTTGTTCTGTTATAGTTTGATGATGGCTACCTACTAAAGTAGGTAGAGTCTCTTGCAATTGAGATGGCTAGTTAGGTAAGAATTAAGATCCAAATGAAGAACTCCTTCATGATTCAGGAAATCTGGTAAGGACTGGTAGGATCCTTAGAAAGTTATAATTATTGCATTATTAAAAGACTAAACCCTGAGCATATAACTCCTCATGATTGAGAGGACCGATGAAAATATATAGGGTCAGACTACCTGACCTATAATGGTTAGGATCGAGAGTCAAGATCCATTCTGAAAGAACTGAAATGTTTTGAGTTGTTCGATCTCAGAGAAGTAGTGCACTGGTTAGTTGCAAGGAGATACCGGAATTTCGCAGAACCAAAGGGCTTAGAAGAAGCAATGAGAAATTCGCAAAAAGATCATAGTCATTGATCAAGGAGCAATCTGGACCATTGATAATCCAGAAGAGAATTTTGCAATTTCGGGGAATGGGAGAATGGAGGTGAAAGGTCTTTCGACTTTGCGACACGCGAAAATGCGAAATCCCAACACATGAAACCCCGACAATATCTGAGCTATCAGATCGTGGAAGAATCGGGACCGTCAGTTTGAGAACTCTAAAATTTCACAATTTCGGGGATCGAAGGATTCAAGGTTCTTCATAACAGAAGTCTCGAAGTCACGAAACGCAAAATCATGACATAATCACAAACGTTGGTTGGAGATCCATTGGTGACTGTTGATCTGATCCAAAATTTCAACATTTCGAGTATCGAGAGTCTGAACGGACGGTGGAATTCTCGGAGGGAGGAATACCGAATTTTTGTGAACCGTTGGATATAGTTGATCAACAGAGAAGATAAGGCTGATAACCTCTCATCACTCACAAGCTCAGGAGGAATAGTACCCATTAGATTGGAATCAACGAGAGTCGTTGATCTATAGCTTTGAGGTTTCGTCTATTGGGAAAATATAAGCATAGACTTTCCAAAGTCGTGCCAGGTAAATCACCGATTCAATCAAGGTTGTTGGTTAGAAGATGACATGAACCATAGATCCAGTGTAATTACATATTCGAGACTCGGAGGTTTAGAAGTCAACGGGCAGAGTTTTGCGGACTCACATGTCATGAAATCCTGACATCCAACTTAATCTGTTGGATCGAGATAGGCGGTGGATCGTTGACCTGACACATACACATTTCAGGGATTCGAAATCAGGAGTTAAGGGGTGAAGACTCCGCCATAATCTCGAAAGCTGGAAAGCCGAGATTTGGTCAGGACCATTGATTTTCAGAGAGATCTAGACCGTGGGATCCCGGTTGTCGGACCCTCATGGATCAAAAGTTTTGGGAAACAGTGGGGCATTGTCCGCGGATTCGCTGAAACATGGGATCCCGACGCATGTCTAGGAGTTGATCCCCGGTACCGAGTGAAGGGTCATGTGAATCAAAGAGCCGAGAAGACATTAGCTTCGATCTTTCAGGTTTTCAGATTTTGGGGATCGAAGAACTAGATTGCCTTGCAACATGAATCCCAAAATCGTGAAACGCAAAGTGCCTTTTAGTTCGGATCGTGGTCACCGTCGGTGGTCGCATGAGGAGAAGGCATGAGCTAGTATGATAAATACGCATGAGTTGAATGCAGTGTGAAGCTTCATAATAGGAAGCTTGATATTAATACAAGTAATGTATGAATGATACTAAATGTGCAAAGTAATGCACACGTATGATGTAAGAGTATAGTTATAGGCATGATATGGTTTTTCCTGATGAGCAAAATATAAACCAAGTATTGATTTTGCCAAGATTGAAGGAATACTATGGAAGCAAAGATGAGTCCATTCTGGGGAGTCATGAAAGTTCTATTCCAAATAATAGCCTGAGGGGAATGTATTCCATTTCCTCAGGAAGTGCCAATATAATTAGATGAAAGGGTAAATGAGAAAAGATGCTCTCTTGTCATAATAAGAAACAAATGATTGCGCCTTTGAGCATCACATGAGAAG